>JAGEOH010000860.1:0-17500 GCA_032207245.1 Pardosa pseudoannulata | reverse complement strand
TCCAAGATGATGCCTTCTGGATCTTCCACTCAACCCACTGCTATGGATAGTCCAAAAGTTGTGATGAACTTTGCCAATTACCGACCGGCTACGACTTCTGCTCCCGATCCTGGTTCTGATTCCGACATGGACGCTGATGTTTCGGATGCTCCGATTTCACTCTGCCCGTACGATCATACGATGTTAAATATGATTGAACGCGGGATGCTGACGCCTGCCGCCGTTAAGGAAATACTCTCTCAACGCCCGAAAATTAGCAGCTCATCTAAATGGTAAGCATACTTATGATAACGAGCAAACTTCTCAACCAAAAACCCCATGTAAACGTCCTAAGAAAGATGATTTTGTACTTCCACCTCTTCGACATACGGCTAAAAGAGCCATTCCCACTGGAAATAATGAGAAACTTGTTACTAAAAATAAATTTAGTAACCTTAAGGAAAAACCCTTTCTGGGCCTCCTAATTCTTCCACAACATCTAATAACTCTAGTGCTAAGCCTAAAATTAGGCAAATAACTGTTGTCAAAACTGAACACTACCGCCAGCTTTTGAAAGAAATTGCTGGACCAGATAATGCCCGAAAGTTCCATGCCCGGATTGGTGGCGAATTTATTCGCCTTCAGCCCTTCACTGAAGACGATCACAGGGCTATTACAAAATTTTTGGTTGATAATAAAGTTGAAGGCTATATCCTTCCAATTGGTATTGTACGCCCTTTAAAAGTTTTACTTCGCCAGCGATATCCCAGCGATATTCTGGTGGAGGAGATTCAAGATGAATTAACTAGGATGGAATTTCCTGTTCTTAAAGTAGCCCAACTTATTAAACGGAAAACGAACCAACCCATGCCCCTCTTCCAAATTCAGCTGACTAATAACGAAGCTGGCAAAAAAATCAATGAACTCCAATCACTATTCTACATTAAAATTACTGTCGAACGCTATAGGTCTCCCATAAAAACTCAGCAGTGTCACAACTGCCAGTTCTTCCACCATCATTCGGATAACTGTCTAATGAGGCCACGCTGCGTGAAATGCGCCGAGTTCCACAACACCAAGAATTGCCCCAAAGGATCAGGGAAAATTGATTCACCTGTATGTTGCAACTGCGGAGGACAACATCCAGCTAGTTACCAAGGATGCCCGAAATTTCCCAAGCCAAAGGTTGCCGCGCCAACCTTCGTCGCAGCGGTTCCTAAGCCTCTGACTCAGTCCTTTTCGCAGGCTATCTCACATGGCGTGCCCTCTGCTCCAGTTACGACTTTAGCTCCGTCCTTACCTACAGAGTCTACCCAGCCTCCCAATACTGATAATATTACTTCTTCACATAATCAACTTGGCGAAATAGCCAGTTTACTCACGGACATTAAGCAACTTCTTGGTATACAGGATTTTGAAGAAATTATTGTAAAACTTCGAAAGATTAAATCTAACATGGTCCAAGCTAAGACCACTGAAGAACGCATGTTCGTGTTCTTCTCTGGTCTTATCCAAGACCCCTCCACTGGCCCCTGATGGCTTTGAATAGGTTTCTAACAGTCTTCGCATGGAACTGCAACGGCATCAAAAATAGGATTCGTGAGTTCAGGGAATTTGTAAATGAGCGCTCACCCGATATTGTACTTCTTCAAGAAACCCATCTCCGACCAGAAGATAAACTCAACATCAAAGACTACACCACATATAGGAATGATTTCCCTAGTCTAAATCAATCCATGAGAGGCACTGCTATTATTATTAAACGTTCCATTCCCCATCATGTTATTATTCTTCCTTCTTTGCAGGTCATTAACGCCAATGCTATAAACATCAAAATCAATAATGGATCGCCCTATACTATAATTTTCAACTTACATCCCCCCTTCTTTAAATCCGCGTGAGGTACTAGCCGATCTCTATGCTTTAAGCAATATTAATAATGATACTATTATCTTTGGAGATCTTAACGCAAGGCATAGGGACTGGCATTGTACCTGTAATAATGCATATGGACAAGTAATTAATAACTTTTCTGATAACTCAGACTTTGATATTTTCGCACCTAGAGAACCAACTCACCATACAAATCATAGCAGTAGCGTTATTGACTTTGCCTTAATTAAAGGTATTCCAAATTCTTTAACTATTGATACTATTTGTGACCTCTCATCAGATCATAATCCAGTTCTTTAAAAATCTTTATTAGAAATAACCCTTACTCTTTTACTCCAAAGAAATTTATTAATTGGAAGCAATTCAAAGAACATCTTAATTCTAAACCTTTTGCCCTCCCTAACATTGAAAACACTAATGATCTTGAATCTTTTATTACTAAATTAACTTCTGATATTAATGACAGTATTACTTTTGCTTCCACTATCATTCCTGACGCAGACAAACGCCACTCTGACAGACACCTTAAAATTTTAATTAATAATAGGAATCGGGCCAGAAAAGCCTGGCAACGTAATAAAACTCCAATAAATAAAAGAATTATGAATAATACACAACAAGATCTCAAATACTATATACAAGATAAATCTAATAAAGACTGGGATAACTTTTTAACTTCTTTGGACACCACTGACAATTCCATCTGGAAGGCTGCCAGGCGCTTCAAAAATTCGTACACTCCTATTCCGCCATTAAAAGTTCCAAATTCTAACAATATACTTTATACTGCAGAAGAAAAGGGTAATTTTAATCGGCAGCACGTTAGCTCAAAATTTTACCCCAAATCCAGGTTCTGACGTAAACACGACCAACGAGGTTTCCAATAGTATTAACATTATTCAAAATTTCAATTCCTTTAACACTAATGTTCATATTGATTCGGCTGCCCTTGTCAAAATTATTAAACACTTACCTAAACGTAAATCTCCTGGAGAAGATAACATCACTAATACTGCTCTCAAGCATCTCCCCATTCAATATGTTTATTACATTTATACCATCATCGATCATATTTTTTACTTTTGTTATTTTCCTAGCAATTGGAAAAATTCAATTATTGTCCCTATTCCAAAACCTAAAAAGGATCATTCTTCTCCAGATAATTATCGTCCGATCAGCTTGCTTAACACTATTAGTAAAATTACTGAAAAATTTATTCTTGCGGAAGTGAACAATCACTTAGATGAAAATAATATTATAATTCCGTATCAGTTTGGCTTCCGTAAGAATCTTTCGGCCTCTCATCAAGTCTACCGTATTGCAGAAATTTTAGCTAAAAATAAATTAAATAAATTATCTACTGCTGCAGTTTTTCTCGATGTTGCTCGTGCTTTCGACAAAATCTGGATACATGCCCTCATTCATAAATTACTTCTTTATAATTTCTCGAAACATCTAATTAAGTTAATTTTCTCATACCTTTCGGATCGTACTTTTCAAGTTAAAATTTTATCATACTCTCTCTTCAAAATTTCCAATACTCAGTGGCGTTCCACAGGGATCCCTTCTCGGCCCTACTTTGTTTAACATTATATTAATGACATCCCTGTGCATCCAAAAACTGAACTAGCTATTTATGCTGATGATACCGCTATATTTGCTTATAATAAAAATTATAAATTTGCTGTGATTGCCGTTAATAAACATCTAGGCAAAATTTCTGAGTGGCTTGAACGATGGAAAATTAGGATTAACACTTCTAAATGCGAAGCAGCTATGTTCACATCCAAGCAGAGAACGACTTATGTCAACTACAACATTTATATCAATAACACTCGTATCCCATGGTCGGACACCGTTAAATATTTAGGAGTAACTCTTGATAAAAACTTAACATGGAAGCAACACTTTACTTCCGTTAAAACTAAATATAGAAATGCTAAGCGAGCTCTGTACCCTTTAATTTCTCGTCATAGCAAAATGGATACTAAAATTAAGCTGCTCATTTACACTTCCTTTCTGCGTCCAATTTTTACCTATGCAGCTCCAGTGTGGTCGTATGCAGCAGATTCTAATATTAAAATTCTAACAACTATTCAAAATTTAATTCTTAAAGAAATAATTAACGCTCCCTGGTACTTTAGAAATACTAAAATTCACGAAGAATTAAAAATTCTTCCTATTCCAAATTTTATCTACAATCTTTCTGTTAAATTTCATAAAAACTTAAGCAATGATTTAATCAATAATCTTGTCAATTACGACCCCACTGATGCTAGCAATAGAAGAAGGCCTTTGGCCATTCTTGGCAAAGTTCCTTGATGTTTTTGTGTTGTCTTAAAAAAAAAATAAATAAATAAAAAAAAAAATCTAAAATCTACAAAATGTAAGAAAAAAGTTTTAAAATATCTTTAAAATGGCCATACATCATAATTCGTACCTCTCCCGATATTTCTGTATCGTTCCGACTCGGCTTTCCGCTCTCTCTGAGAGGGAGGAGCGTTTTATGCATTTTTCTCCTACTGAAAGCAACTCTGATATCATCACTATCAAGTCTTCTCAGACCGTGATGGCGTGGTGCATCCAGTAGGGTGCCTGCCAAGCTATAACTTGCGATTTCAATTTCTGATTTCTATATCAATAAAAATGTTTTCTTCATGGTTTTTGTACGGATGTCCCTGGCCGCAAAAATATGTGTTTTATTTCTATCCCTAAACTTTCTACTCTCTAGTTTTGTGTCTTGAACTCACGAATCCACCTCCCTATCCCCTATTTCCTCTTTTTAGTTGTTTTATTTTCTGCTCGTTGTCATTTTATGCTTACTGTTAGAAATCTCTGGATTAGAGGGCTCGGCCCAGGCAGTCCAGTTGAACTACCATCCTGAAGATCCTGAAGATGCAGAGAAGAGTAATTAAGAGAATCTCTTGGCCTACGGAGTACGCACGGTGTGTTGTGCTTGATGCGGAAAGTCTTGCGTGAGCCGACGGCATTGGGCTCGAAATTGTTCCGCAGAGATTTTGACGGTGTGTATTTACTGAAGGCTAATAAAGTATTTGTCTTCGTGCTGCAGTCTTGCTTGCTTAAAGTCCATTCAATCCCCGAACCCAGCAGTTTTAGTTTTGGAAGTTCGTAACAATTTGGTGTCAGAGTGTGGGATTGAATGGTGAAGACAAGAGCGATGGCTGAGATGGAGATGAAACAATTTTTTGAACTTATGCAAAGTATAAAAAATGGACAGGAAGAAATAAAGGCAGGTCAGAGAATTCAAGAAGAAAGATTAGAAGAAATGAAGGCTAACATCGTAAGCGTGTTAAACCCTAAAGTAGACATTATTTCAGAAAAAGTGGAAAAAAATGAGGAAAGACTTGGCGAAATGGAAAAAATAATCGAGAAGAATGAAGGTAGATTTGGCGAAATTGAAAAGAAAATGAAGCGAGAAATTGATAAATTAAAAGAAGCAATGAATGTTGGGTTATCTTCGGAAAAATCCAAATTTGCAGTAGAAAATATTCGTGGAACAGAAATCAGCCAAGATCAACCCATTCTCGCCAAGCCGAATATCAAGCTCTCCACATATGATGGGAAAACATCTTGGCAGGTATATAAAACCCAGTTCACAATTGTGGCCGATGGAAATGGCTGGGATCCGGTTACCAAAGCTCGCCAATTGGCTGCATCATTACGAGCGGAGGCTGCAGATGTCTTAAGAACAATCCCGGAAGAACAGCAAGTAAATTTTGAAACACTTATAGAGGCCTTAGAGCTACGTTTCGGCGAAAAATGTTTAAAGGACTTTAATCGTCTGCAATTAAAATCCCGCCAACAAAGACAAAATGAGACTCTCCAAGATTTGGCGACAGATGTAGAACGGCTCTCCCATCTTGCATTTAACGACTACCCAGCTGACATACGGGATACCTTGGCCCTGCAATATTTTATTGATGGTGTGAAAGATCCCGAAATTCAGAAAGCCCTCAGACTAGCGGAGTTAAAAGATTTGAAATCGGCCCTAGTGTACGGTTTGAAATACGAAGCTGCCCAACAAGCTTCGAGAAGGGACAGACATCAGGTGAGAGGAGCAGCAGTAAGCGATGTTGATATGGCGGAAATTCTGAAGGAATTGCGTGATATTGTGTTATCCCTGAATGCTAAATCCAATCGAAACACACAAAAGAAGAATGTAATGTGCTGGAGATGCGGAGCCGAAGGACATATACAAAGAAGCTGCCAAGCTCGCCAAGATCAACGAGCTGATAATGTAACTAGAACCAAGAAACAGGAAAACTAGAACATGGCTGTCTCGTGGGGCGGAGATTGCCAGTTAATAGAGAGCCCCATTTTGAGGTTTTCCAAATTTCTTCAGAAAGTGGTGACGGAAATGGATTCTTTATTGAAGCCTATGTAAATAATTTATCCTGCCGGATGATCATCGACACAGGGGCCAATGTTACCATCATGAATGAAGATGTTGCTCAACAACTTAATGAGAAGATTATCTGGACGCCGCCATGCGTTACTCTCCAGACTGTTACCGGTGACAAAATTCCGATTATTGGCAAGATGAATATTAAAATAACATTTGGAAACAACTCGTACCTTCATACTGTGTATGTGGCAAAAATTACGGACAGTTTTATCCTCGGACTGGACTTTCTAAAGAAATACAATTTTATATTAGACTTTAAAGATAATTCTCTACACTCTACGTCAGAAGATGTAACACTGTTCCGGAAAGAAGTTAGTGAAATCAAATCCTGCTATCAAATAATTGCTCCATTGGATTTCATCATACCAGCCAGGAAAGAATTAATATTGGAGGGCTATTCTGACGAAGAGAAGAATTTTCGACTTGGACTCCTCGAATTTCCTGACTTCGGGAATTTTCCAAAAGGGGTTTTAGTAGCTTCAACACTCATAGATTTCTCAAAAGAAGCCATACCGGTGAGAATTGCCAACATAAGTGATAAACCGAAGATTATTAAGAAAGGTGAGGTGTTAGCCACATGTACCCCAGTGACTTGTGTGGAGCGAAGTTCTTTCCAAACATCAAACGTGTCCTCTGAAGATTTAACGAAGGACTTGCTAACAAAAACAGAATTAAGTAAGAAACAGAAAAGCGCTGTAGAGAAAATGCTTGGTGAATTTAGTGAACTATTTTCGAAGTCATCCGACGATTTGGGAAGAACAAAGTTAACAAAACACCGAATCGACACAGGAAATCATGCTCCTATTAAACAACATCCTCGAAGATTACCATTCTCCAAAGTAGAAGAAGTGAAAGATCTTTTAAATGATATGCAGGAGAAGGGCGTCATCGAACCTTCTACCAGTCCTTGGGCCTCTCCTATCGTCTTGGTCAAGAAAAAGGACGGTTCAACGAGATTCTGCGTGGACTACCGTCGCCTAAATAACATCACCAAGAAAGACAGTTACCCTCTTCCCCGAATCGACGACACCTTGGACACATTATCGGGAAATGTGTGGTTCTCTACACTTGATTTAAAGAGTGGCTATTGGCAAGTAGAGATGGATCCCGTAGATCGTGAAAAGACAGCATTCACGACTGGTGGCCAAGGACTTTGGCAATTTAAAGTTATGCCTTTTGGCCTATGCAACGCACCTGCTACTTTCGAGCGCCTAATGGAGACGGTGTTGAGAGGACTTTCTCCCGAAGCCTGTCTTGTTTACTTAGATGACATAATAATCGTGGGGCGAAGTTTTGAAGAACATCTTAAAAACCTGAGAAGGGTGCTAGAAAAATTGAAAGAAGCCAATTTGAAGTTAAATCCAGCCAAATGTTATTTGTTTCGCAGCGAAGTAAGCTACCTTGGTCATATAATTTCCGCTGAGGGAGTAAGAACTGACCCCCGAAAAGTGGCAGCAGTTAAAGAATGGAGGCAACCTCAGAATGTGCACGAGTTGAGAAGCTTCTTAGGTCTCTGCACTTATTATAGAAGGTTTGTAAAAGGCTTTTCGTTAATCGCAAGACCACTTCATAGGTTGACCGAGAACAAACAACCATTTAAATGGTCTGAGGAATGCCAGGTAGCATTTGACAGCTTAAAAGAGGCTTTAACATCCGCACCTATATTGTCTTATCCGGATCCTGACAAACAGTTTATCTTAGATACAGATGCCAGCCATACCAGTCTGGGAGCAGTGCTATCTCAAGAAATCGATGGTCATGAACGTGTAATCGCTTATTGGAGTAAGTGCCTGTCGAAGACCGAGCGAAATTACTGTGTCACCAGAAAAGAATTGCTCGCCATTGTTAAAGCTATAGAGAATTTTCACAGTTATGTTTACGGACGAAAATTCCTGCTGCGAACAGACCATGCATCTCTCACATGGCTTTTGAATTTCAAGAACCCAGAGGGACAGATAGCTAGGTGGATACAGAAGCTGCAAGAGTACGACTTCGATATCCAACATCGCAGAGGATCCTCACATGGAAATGCAGACGCCTTGTCCAGGAGACCTTGTACAGGTAATTGTCGCTTTTGTTCTGCAGCTGAGATAAAATATGGGACAATAGAGCCGGTTGTGCGCCACCTCACAGCGTCATCTACATCACGATTAGACTCTTGGAGTGATGAAGAAATTCGTGAAGCACAAATGAAGGACCCTGAAATAAAACCCATTATTGAATTCATGGAGTTGTCTAGTACAAGACCCAATTGGCAAGATATCTCTAGTTTAAGTCCTGGTGTCAAACGTTATTGGGCTCTCTGGGATTCTCTTCAATTTCGAAACGGCGTCCTGTATAGAAAATGGGAATCCGACGACGGCAAAACATCGAGGTCGCAGCTAGTACTCCCACGATCGCGAATACCAGACGTGCTAAAGGAGTTACACAATAGTTCAACAAGTGGACATTTCGGAGTTATGAAAACCATCCAGAGAGTTCGAGAGAGGTTTTATTGGAACAACATAAGAACTGATGTCGAAAAATGGTGCAAATCCTGCGATGCCTGTGGAGCGCGTAAAGGACCCACTAGACGCAGTCGAGGAAAGTTACATCTGTATAATGTAGGGGCACCATTCGAAAGAATAGCATTCGACATCTTGGGACCTCTTCCACGGACAGCGGACAATAACCGATACATTTTGTCTGTCATGGATTATTTCACGAAGTGGCCTGAGGCATACCCGATTCCCGATCAGGAAGCGACAACTGTTGCAGAAGTTTTAGTGGCAAATTGGATTTCTAGGTTCGGGTCGCCCCTTCAACTTCATTCAGATCAAGGGAGGAATTTCATTTCTGCTGTCTGCCAAGAACTTTGTAAAATCCTGGGAATCGATAAAACACGAACAACCCCTCTACATCCGCAATCGGATGGCATGGTGGAGAGATTCAATCGAACAATCCTAAATAGTCTTTCTCACCTCGTTTCGAAGAATCAACAAGACTGGGATCAGAAACTACCGTTATTTTTGCTGGCCTACAGGAGTGCCGTCCATGAAACCACCGGCTTTACACCCTCACAGATGCTCTTCGGTCGTGAGCTCCGTCTCCCCTGTGATCTTGTATTCGGACGTCCACCGGATGCGCCTTCTTCGCCTGAAGCTTATGTTGAAAATCTGCAGGCGCGGTTAGAAGACGTTCATCAGTTTGCCCGAGGTCGGATCAACATCGCGACGGACAAAATGAAGACCAGATACGACGCAAGAGCTACAAGACATGAATTCAACGAAGGTGACAAGGTTTGGTTTTGGAACCCACACAGACGTAAAGGACTTTCTCCAAAGCTTCAAACTTCGTGGGAAGGACCTTATACAGTTTTAAAAAGACTGAATGACGTCGTGGTTCGAATCCGTAAATCAACGAATGCTAAGCCTAGGATTGTTCATTATGATCGTCTAGCACCATACTATGGTAACATTACTTAGTTTAATTAATAATTGGCACTATGGTTTCGTGACCTTCAACTTTTATTTATTTATTTGTAAATAGTTCTGTAAATAGTTGTTTTCTTTCTGTTATTTATTCAGTTATTGATTTATTGTAATTTAAATTTATTATTCCATTTATGTTTTGTAAGTATTGTATTTGTGAGTATCGTAAGTTGCTTTCTGCTCAAGTGCACTGCCCGAGACGTGCAGTCTTTGAGGAGGGGGCAATGTTACGAATTTGCGAAAATTGCTTGAGTTTAGCATGGGACTCTATGGATATCTCGCCAAATTGGCGAGATATCGGCTCGTTGGCGACGGATTTGGCAACCTATTTTTGTCGCCAAGTTCATCGCCAAGTTCGTCGCCAAGTATCGCCAAGTGTCGCCAAATGTCGCCAAGTGTGGCGTCACGTGGCCACTTCCGGTTCCGGCTTCTGGAGTGTTCTGGCAGTTTCTGTGAGCCTATATAAGGCAGACGGAGTCCCATGCAGAGGAGAGTCGTTAAGAGAATTTCTCGGTCTTAGAGGAGTACGCACGGTGTGTTGAGCTTGATGCGGAAAGTCTTGCGTGAGCCGACGGCATTGGGCTCAAATTGTTCCGCGGTGATTTTGACTTTGTATTTCTTCCAATAAAGTATTTGTCTTCGTGCTGCAGTCTTGCTTGCTTGCTTAAAGTCCATTCAATCCCCGAACCCAGCAGTTTTAGTTTTGGAAGTTCGTAACAATTTGGTGTCAGAGTGTGGGATTGAATGGTGAAGACAAGAGCGATGGCTGAGATGGAGATGAAACAATTTTTTGAACTTATGCAAAGTATAAAAAATGGACAGGAAGAAATAAAGGCAGGTCAGAGAATTCGAGAAGAAAGATTAGAAGAAATGAAGGCTAACATCGTAAGCGTGTTAAACCCTAAAGTAGACATTATTTCAGAAAAAGTGGAAAA
The DNA here is from genome assembly GCA_032207245.1 of Pardosa pseudoannulata. Lineage (NCBI taxonomy): Eukaryota > Metazoa > Arthropoda > Arachnida > Araneae > Lycosidae > Pardosa > Pardosa pseudoannulata. The sequence goes on along the minus strand of JAGEOH010000860.1, from coordinate 6,797 downwards.
AAATGAGGAAAGACTTGGCGAAATGGAAAAAATAATCGAGAAGAATGAAGGTAGATTTGGCGAAATTGAAAAGAAAATGAAGCAAGAAATTGATAAATTAAAAGAAGCAATGAATGTTGGGTTATCTTCGGAAAAATCCAAATTTGCAGTAGAAAATATTCGTGGAACAGAAATCAGCCAAGATCAACCCATTCTCGCCAAGCCGAATATCAAGCTCTCCACATATGATGGGAAAACATCTTGGCAGGTATATAAAACCCAGTTCGCAATTGTGGCCGATGGAAATGGCTGGGATCCGGTTACCAAAGCTCGCCAATTGGCTGCATCATTACGAGCGGAGGCTGCAGATGTCTTAAGAACAATCCCGGAAGAACAGCAAGTAAATTTTGAAACACTTATAGAGGCCTTAGAGCTACGTTTCGGAGAAAAATATTTAAAGGACTTTAATCGTCTGCAATTAAAATCCCGCCAACAAAGACAAAATGAGACTCTCCAAGATTTGGCGACAGATGTAGAACGGCTCTCCCATCTTGCATTTAACGACTACCCAGCTGACATACGGGATACCTTGGCCCTGCAATATTTTATTGATGGTGTGAAAGATCCCGAAATTCAGAAAGCCCTCAGACTAGCGGAGTTAAAAGATTTGAAATCGGCCCTAGTGTATGGTTTGAAATACGAAGCTGCCCAACAAGCTTCGAGAAGGGACAGACATCAGGTGAGAGGAGCAGCAGTAAGCGATGTTGATATGGCGGAAATTCTGAAGGAATTGCGTGATATTGTGTTATCCCTGAATGCTAAATCCAATCGAAACACACAAAAGAAGAATGTAATGTGCTGGAGATGCGGAGCCGAAGGACATATACAAAGAAGCTGCCAAGCTCGCCAAGATCAACGAGCTGATAATGTAACTAGAACCAAGAAACAGGAAAACTAGAACATGGCTGTCTCGTGGGGCGGAGATTGCCAGTTAATAGAGAGCCCCATTTTGAGGTTTTCCAAATTTCTTCAGAAAGTGGTGACGGAAATGGATTCTTTATTGAAGCATATGTAAATAATTTATCCTGCCGGATGATCATCGACACAGGGGCCAATGTTACCATCATGAATGAAGATGTTGCTCAACAACTTAATGAGAAGATTATCTGGACGCCGCCATGCGTTACTCTCCAGACTGTTACCGGTGACAAAATTCCGATTATTGGCAAGATGAATATTAAAATAACATTTGGAAACAACTCGTACCTTCATACTGTGTATGTGGCAAAAATTACGGACAGTTTTATCCTCGGACTGGACTTTCTAAAGAAATACAATTTTATATTAGACTTTAAAGATAATTCTCTACACTCTACGTCAGAAGATGTAACACTGTTCCGGAAAGAAGTTAGTGAAATCAAATCCTGCTATCAAATAATTGCTCCGTTGGATTTCATCATACCAGCCAGAAAAGAATTAATATTGGAGGGCTATTCTGACGAAGAGAAGAATTTTCGACTTGGACTCCTCGAATTTCCTGACTTCGGGAATTTTCCAAAAGGGGTTTTAGTAGCTTCAACACTCATAGATTTCTCAAAAGAAGCCATACCGGTGAGAATTGCCAACATAAGTGATAAACCGAAGATTATTAAGAAAGGTGAGGTGTTAGCCACATGTACCCCAGTGACTTGTGTGGAGCGAAGTTCTTTCCAAACATCAAACGTGTCCTCTGAAGATTTAACGAAGGACTTGCTAACAAAAACAGAATTAAGTAAGAAACAGAAAGGCTGTAGAGAAAATGCTTGGTGAATTTAGTGAACTATTTTCGAAGTCATCCGACGATTTGGGAAGAACAAAGTTAACAAAACACCGAATCGACACAGGAAATCATGCTCCTATTAAACAACATCCTCGAAGATTACCATTCTCCAAAGTAGAAGAAGTGAAAGATCTTTTAAATGATATGCAGGAGAAGGGCGTCATCGAACCTTCTACCAGTCCTTGGGCCTCTCCTATCGTCTTGGTCAAGAAAAAGGACGGTTCAACGAGATTCTGCGTGGACTACCGTCGCCTAAATAACATCACCAAGAAAGACAGTTACCCTCTTCCCCGAATCGACGACACCTTGGACACATTATCGGGAAATGTGTGGTTCTCTACACTTGATTTAAAGAGTGGCTATTGGCAAGTAGAGATGGATCCCGTAGATCGTGAAAAGACAGCATTCACGACTGGTGGCCAAGGACTTTGGCAATTTAAAGTTATGCCTTTTGGCCTATGCAACGCACCTGCTACTTTCGAGCGCCTAATGGAGACGGTGTTGAGAGGACTTTCTCCCGAAGCCTGTCTTGTTTACTTAGATGACATAATAATCGTAGGGTGAAGTTTTGAAGAACATCTTAAAAACCTGAGAAGGGTGCTAGAAAAATTGAAAGAAGCCAATTTGAAGTTAAATCCAGCCAAATGTTATTTGTTTCGCAGCGAAGTAAGCTACCTTGGTCATATAATTTCCGCTGAGGGAGTAAGAACTGACCCCCGAAAAGTGGCAGCAGTTAAAGAATGGAGGCAACCTCAGAATGTGCACGAGTTGAGAAGCTTCTTAGGTCTCTGCACTTATTATAGAAGGTTTGTAAAAGGCTTTTCGTTAATCGCAAGACCACTTCATAGGTTGACCGAGAACAAACAACCATTTAAATGGTCTGAGGAATGCCAGGTAGCATTTGACAGCTTAAAAGAGGCTTTAACATCCGCACCTATATTGTCTTATCCGGATCCTGACAAACAGTTTATCTTAGATACAGATGCCAGCCATACCAGTCTGGGAGCAGTGCTATCTCAAGAAATCGATGGTCATGAACGTGTAATCGCTTATTGGAGTAAGTGCCTGTCGAAGACCGAGCGAAATTACTGTGTCACCAGAAAAGAATTGCTCGCCATTGTTAAAGCTATAGAGAATTTTCACAGTTATGTTTACGGACGAAAATTCCTGCTGCGAACAGACCATGCATCTCTCACATGGCTTTTGAATTTCAAGAACCCAGAGGGACAGATAGCTAGGTGGATACAGAAGCTGCAAGAGTACGACTTCGATATCCAACATCGCAGAGGATCCTCACATGGAAATGCAGACGCCTTGTCCAGGAGACCTTGTACAGGTAATTGTCGCTTTTGTTCTGCAGCTGAGATAAAATATGGGACAATAGAGCCGGTTGTGCGCCACCTCACAGCGTCATCTACATCACGATTAGACTCTTGGAGTGATGAAGAAATTCGTGAAGCACAAATGAAGGACCCTGAAATAAAACCCATTATTGAATTCATGGAGTTGTCTAGTACAAGACCCAATTGGCAAGATATCTCTAGTTTAAGTCCTGGTGTCAAACGTTATTGGGCTCTCTGGGATTCTCTTCAATTTCGAAACGGCGTCCTGTATAGAAAATGGGAATCCGACGACGGCAAAACATCGAGGTCACAGCTAGTACTCCCACGATCGCGAATACCAGACGTGCTAAAGGAGTTACACAATAGTTCAACAAGTGGACATTTCGGAGTTATGAAAACCATCCAGAGAGTTCGAGAGAGGTTTTATTGGAACAACATAAGAACTGATGTCGAAAAATGGTGCAAATCCTGCGATGCCTGTGGAGCGCGTAAAGGACCCACTAGACGCAGTCGAGGAAAGTTACATCTGTATAATGTAGGGGCACCATTCGAAAGAATAGCATTCGACATCTTAGGACCTCTTCCACGGACAGCGGACAATAACCGATACATTTTGTCTGTCATGGATTATTTTCACGAAGTGGCCTGAGGCATACCCGATTCCCGATCAGGAAGCGACAACTGTTGCAGAAGTTTTAGTGGCAAATTGGATTTCTAGGTTCGGGTCTCCCCTTCAACTTCATTCAGATCAAGGGAGGAATTTCATTTCTGCTGTCTGCCAAGAACTTTGTAAAATCCTGGGAATCGATAAAACACGAACAACCCCTCTACATCCGCAATCGGATGGCATGGTGGAGAGATTCAATCGAACAATCCTAAATAGTCTTTCTCACCTCGTTTCGAAGAATCAACAAGACTGGGATCAGAAACTACCGTTATTTTTGCTGGCCTACAGGAGTGCCGTCCATGAAACCACCGGCTTTACACCCTCACAGATGCTCTTCGGTCGTGAGCTCCGTCTCCCCTGTGATCTTGTATTCGGACGTCCACCGGATGCGCCTTCTTCGCCTGAAGCTTATGTTGAAAATCTGCAGGCGCGGTTAGAAGACGTTCATCAGTTTGCCCGAGGTCGGATCAACATCGCGACGGACAAAATGAAGACCAGATACGACGCAAGAGCTACAAGACATGAATTCAACGAAGGTGACAAGGTTTGGTTTTGGAACCCACACAGACGTAAAGGACTTTCTCCAAAGCTACAAACTTCGTGGGAAGGACCTTATACAGTTTTAAAAAGACTGAATGATGTCGTGGTTCGAATCCGTAAATCAACGAATGCTAAGCCTAGGATTGTTCATTATGATCGTCTAGCACCATACTATGGTAACATTACTTAGTTTAATTAATAATTGGCACTATGGTTTCGTAACCTTCAACTTTTATTTATTTGTAAATAGTTCTGTAAATAGTTGTTTTCTTTCTGTTATTTATTCTGTTATTGATTTATTGTAATTTAAATTTATTATTCCATTTATGTTTTGTAAGTATTGTATTTGTGAGTATCGTAAGTTGCTTTCTGCTCAAGTGCACTGCCCGAGACGTGCAGTCTTTGAGGAGGGGGCAATGTTACGAATTTGCGAAAATTGCTTGAGTTTAGCATGGGACAATTTTCGCGAGATATCGGCTCGTTGGCGACGGATTTGGCAACCTATTTTTGTCGCCAATTTCATCGCCAAGTTCGTCGCCAAGTATCGCCAAGTGTCGCCAAATGTCGCCAAGTGTGGCGTCACGTGGCCACTTCCGGTTCCGGCTTCTGGAGTGTTCTGGCAGTTTCTGTGAGCCTATATAAGGCAGACGGAGTCCCATGAAGAGGAGAGTAGTTAAGAGAATTTCTCGGTCTTAGAGGAGTACGCACGGTGTGTTGAGCTTGATGCGGAAAGTCTTGCGTGAGCCGACGGCATTGGGCTTAAAATTGTTCCGCGGTGATTTTGACTTTGTATTTCTTCCAATAAAGTATTTGTCTTCGTGCTGCAGTCTTGCTTGCTTACTTGTAAAGTCCATTCAATCCCTGAACCTAGCAGTTTTAGTTTTGGAAGTTCGTAACAATATATATACATACATACATATATATATATATATATATATATATATATAAATATATATATATATATAATATATATATATATATATATATATATATATATATATATATATATATATATATACATATATATATACATATATACATATATATACATATATATATATATATATATATATATATATATACATATACATATACATACATGTATATATATATATACATATATATACATATATACATATATACATATATATATATATATATATACATACATAATTTTTAGATATTTTACAGCCCTATCAATGATCTAGGAAAATTTTTAATTTTAAATAGAGTAGAGTGTTTTAATCAAAAATAGGTTGTTAGGAAAAGTTCAGCTCTACCGGTACAATGTATAATTCTTCCTTAATATCATAAATTGTAGTTTTTAAATACAGTTTTCGTTTCATTATTTTTAGTGCCTAAAAACATATTTTTTAGTTTTATTACTCTTCTTGCATATTCTGGCAATAAATATCTCACTTTTAACCTAAAAAAAATGTTGACGGAATATTTTTTCTTTGTGTGCTCATGAATTTAAGGCCATAAACTATCATCTTATAAAAAAAGATGAATAATGAACATAGTTTTGGGTAATTAGGCGTTCTTATCCCGGTTCTCTTTTCCTACGGCTGTATGGGTAAACGAATTCTAATTTTAAGTAATGCATATTCATAGCTGAACGTTGTGTATTTTATTGAGTAAATCACGTTTTTAATTATCTTTTTTTTTTTCAGTTGATCCAGAAACTTATAAAGTATTCTCGGCTGAAATTATCGACGGGCAAGAAATCTGGAAACATTTAACATGCGAACCTGCCAAAACTATCCCCCTGGCTAAGAGATACTTTTTGTTTTGATGGCATGCTATGTTTATGCTGTAATCGATATTTTAAACCAAAAAGCAGTAAATCGATTGTCTGAATTTCTTAAACGATTATTTTAAACTGAAATTTTTGACTTATGTAATATTTTTGTTAACCTTAAATAGTAAGTTATTTTGTACATTTTAAGATATAATAATAAATCCTTTTTATAGCAATTTGTTATCTGATATATATATTATATAAAGAGAATTATATTGCCACATTTCAAACGAAATCTACCGAGCTTCAATGGCACAATGTTTAAAGTAATGGACTACGAACCGCGAGGCCTCGATCCTGAGTCAGGAGAAATTTATTTCCATGATTTTATGTTCAATTTGTTAAGTAGTCAAGAAGAATTCTATATTATGCAGATCTACCGAGCTTCAATGGTACAATGGTTAAAGTCGTGGCCTACGAACCGTGAGGTCTCCGGTTCGATCCTGAGTCAGGACAAATTTATTTCCATGATTTTATGTTCGATTTGTTAAGTAGTCAATGAGACTTCTAAATTATGCAAATCTACCAAGCTTCAATGGCACAATGGTGAAAGTCGTGGGCTACGAACTGCGAGGTCTCCGGTTCGATCCTGAGTCAGGAGAAATTTATTTCCATGATTTTATGTTCGAGTTGTTAAGTAGTCAAGAA
>JAGEOH010000859.1:0-25729 GCA_032207245.1 Pardosa pseudoannulata | reverse complement strand
AGATCGCTGGGGTACCTCGGGATTGCGACACCCGTGTTTACCTAAAGAAGGTAAACCCCCTGAGGGGCAGGGTCCGGGTGGAGACCACGTTTCCGGCAAAAATGAACCCCGCAAGTCTTCGTTTTTGAAATCTGAAAACCATTCTCGTCGGACCATTTAACGATCTTATTAATGGCTGTTTGTAGTTGTCTAGTGACAAAACGCATATCAGCACCTTCACAGGAAATATGCAGGTCATCCACATAAAGGTTGCCTTTTACAGACAGTGGCAAAACTTTTAAAATGTTGTCTATAGCGATACTAAAAAGCGTAACGCTAAGCACACTACCCTGAGGTACACCCTCTTCTTGTATAAAAACGTCCGAAAAAGTGTTACCTAGTCGGATTTTAAAATCACGCCTATATAAAAAATTTCTGATAAAATTAGGCAGGTTACCGTCGAAATTGTAGAGTTGGCGCAGTACACCGTATCTCCATGTACGATCATACGCTTTTTCAACGTCAATAAAAATAGAGACTAAATGGTTTCTCCTAACAAAGGCGTTCCGTATTCTGCTCTCCAAGTCCACGATATTATCTATGGTACTTCTACCATGACGAAAACCACTTTGGAGATTAGAAAGGAGGGAATTACTTTCAAGGTAATGCACCAAACGAGAATTAACCATTTTCTCTAAGATTTTACAGAGACAGTTGGTAAGAGCAATTGGGCGATAACTCAGAGGATTCGTGGGATCCTTGCCAGGTTTCAAAATGGGGATGACTATAGCCATTCTCCAAGAAGATGGAAAAGTATTTTCTTGCCAAATTCTATTGTAGAGGTATAAATGTTATTTAAAGAAGCCGGAGATAGATTTTTTATCATAGTTAATAGCATAATAGGAAATATTATCAGGGCCAGTAGAGCTTTTATGGGTATTATTGAGGGCGTTACGTAGTTCATATAAGGTAAATTTGCTATTGTAAGGCAGAGAAACTTTGGTACGAAAATTTATTTGGTTTTTTTTCCGCTTTGGTTTTTATTCTGATGAATGGGTGGTTGTATCCATTAGTGGAACAGGTATCCGAAAATGTAAAGGCTATTGTGTTGGCTATATCATTTAAAGAGGAGATAGTACTATTGCCATATTTCAAAATTGGAATTTGATTGTTGGGATAATATCCGGAAGCACGTTTTACTTTGTTCCATAGCTGTTTGGTAGAAACAGAAGATATGCTATTAACATAGTTTCTCCACGAATCCCTCTGGCTGCGACGCAATGTGCGCCTAAACACACCTCTGTATCTCTTAAAGGTAACTAAATTTTCGCTAGTAGGACGGAGACGAAAAGTGCACCACGCTCTTCTCTTGTCTCTATATGCAACGCGGCAGTCATCATTCCACCATGGCTTGCTTTGCTTACGGCAGCTTCCAGAAGATTTAGGAATTGCCTTATCAGCGGCGTTAATAATGATTTTAGTTACAGAAGTAACCGCCTCATCGATGCAAAGGCTTTCAACGACGTCATTAGGAATTTCAGCATAACTAGAAAACATTTTCCAATTGGCTTTATCTACTATATATCGCGGAATACTTTGAACGGTAGTGGTGTGAGTGGTGTGCCTTAGGATGATGGGAAAATGGTCACTATTATGGAGATCATTATCAACATTAAAGTTAAACAAAGGAAAGAGAGACGGTGAACAAATAGCGAGATCAAGTGCATGGTAAGATTGGGTAGGAAAATGGAAGTAAGTGTTCTGGTCAGTATTGAATAAACAAAGGTTGTGGTCAGAGATGAGTCTTTCAATTTGTTTCCCACGACGATTTACATTAGGGCTTCCCCACAGCGGGTTATGGCCGTTGAGATCACCTAGAATTATAAAAGGGGGAGGAAGTTCACAAACAAGATTATTTAAAGAAATATGGTCAACAGAGGTTTTCGGAGGGAGATAAAGGCTGCAAACAGTAATTAGACAGTTAAGGTGAATTCTCGCGGCAACTGCTTGTAGATGAGTTTTAAGAGAAATGGGAGATGAGGGATAGTCATGCGCGGTGAGAAGGGCGACACCACTTGTATTGTCTTTTCTAATAGTGCTGTAACGCCGGCGCTTGGCAACTTTACTCATATCAAGATAAGTTTCCTGGAGCGCAATACACCCAGGATGAAATGTATTGACCAGGTCCCGAAGGTCGGAAACGTGAGTTTTAAAGCCATGACAGTTTCCATGAGATGACCGCCATAATTAAAACAAGAGGGCGGGCGAGCCACAAAAAAGAAAAAAAAATTAAATAAAAACAGAAGAATGGTCTGTTTCTGACCCATCCGTCGACATTTCTTCGCCGGTGGAGACATAACCTTTTATAGCTTCTTCAGTTTCAAAATTATTTTGTTTATTAGATGAATCAGGATTTTTTTGGAAATCTTTTAAAAGAGATTTAGTGGATTTTGATACTGCATTCCGTTTTATAGATGAGCTTTTAGTGGCAGGGAGAGTTGAAGCAGGAGTAATTTTACTATTTCGTCTGGTACTGGCATCAGATTTATTTTTTTTATTTGATTTTTTAATATTTATATTCTGGGAACGGCTCTCGGGTAGCGAATCCCGAGGAGGTAAAGGATTAGTTACGGTTTTCAGAGTAGGGGTGTTGGATTCATGTACAGTCTGGGTATTATTAGGTTGAGGACGAGCATAGAAGATAGGAGTTTCGGTTTGGGTGGCTATAGATTTTGTGGGCTTACGGAAAGCGGCCGTATCAGCATATGATACTCCAACTTTGGGAGTACGGGAAGTTATTTGTTTCCTTGCTTCAATATAGCTTATATTCTGGGTTACCCTCAAGGTCTGAATTTCTTTTTCTGCGATCCATTTAGGGCATGAGCGGGAATAAGCGGGGTGATCTCCTTCGCAGTTTATGCATTTTACAATGCCCGAGCAAGTCTCGCTTTCGTGACCGGCAGTGGAACATCTCGCACAAGCTAGAGAACCACGGCAGGCTATTTTAAAATGGCCAAATCTTTGACAGTTAAAACAACGAAGCGGGTTAGGGATATAAGGGCGGACAGAGCAGTTCAAATATCCAGCAGTAATGTATTTGGGTAGGGTAGGTGTCTAAAATGTTAGAATTATATGTTTGGTAGGAATTGTTGTTTCGTTTCGACGAATGGTTATTCGACGGGCAGCGCAGACATTTTGGCTTTTTAGATTATCTACTATTTCTTCTTCGGATGTGTGCAAGAGATCAAATTCAGATATAACACCACGGGAAAAGTTTAAAGTCGTGTGAGCTGAGACACTGACGGGAATGTTTTGAAAATGGGAGTTTTCTAATATTTTTAGCCTGTGTGCTATTTGCGACTTCAATGAGGAGGTCGCCTGAACGAAGTTTCTTGATCGATTTTACACTGCCAACCATAGAACTTACAGTTTTTTGGATCAGAAAGGGTGAAATTTTTTCTAGAGACTCTTTTGATTTTATTATGAAAAAACGTTCGTTACTATTGGATGCACAATCATATTTTTCCATTTCTTCCGCCCAGGAAATACCTTTAGACGGAAAAGCAGCAGATGAAGCAAGTTGAGAACAGGCGCCCGTAGGCAAAAGCGAATTCCCTTTAGCTTGCTCCATAATTTAAAAAAAACCACGGATTACTTCCAGTTCCACGAGGCCCCCGCCAGACCTCGCTTCCCCACACTTTTCTAACGCGTAAAGTGTAAACTACGGTGTCTTCGCGAACTGAGCAACAGGAAGTCCCCCATAAAGTGCACCAGGTGCACGGTCCACAGCAGAAGCTAGAGGAGGATTTCACATTATGGGCGGAGTCCCCGCCGATCAGACAAACGCACCAAGGGACACAACCTCTGGGACCGTTTTAGGCAGAACGGTTCTGAAAGCCATTCCAGACGAAGCACGCGACTCCTCCGGCGTTTCCCCCCAAGTCCACATGAATCCGTTCCCTAGCCCAAACGGTGTACCTCACGGCAGAGGCCGAAGAGTGGTACTAGGACCCATAAAGTGGACAAGTCAAAAAACACCAGATCGGTGTTGATACGCCGCCAGGTTAGAAGGACAGATAGCACAATTTTTTTTTTTAATTTTTCCAATTTTTAGTTATATTTTTTTTAATTTTTAATTCTTTTGTGAAAAAAAAAAAGAAAGCAGACAAATAAACAAAAAAAAAAAAACACATAGGTTAATAAATAGAAAACAGTTTGCAGGAAAAAGGAAAAAAAGGGCAAATATTAACTAAGGGAGAGAGGAAAGAGAGAAGGAGCGCTATGGGAACACTAGGGACGCGACACCCACGCTTGCCAAAAGGTAGCAAGCCCCACGGAGGGAGAAAACAAAAGACACTGGGGAACCTCGGGGTCGTGACGCCCGTGTTCACTTAAAGAAAGTGAACCCCCTGAGGGGCATTAACAGAGGGAGGTATCTCGTTCAGAATCCCATTAATTGCAATAATGAATAAGGTCACACTCAGTACGCTTCCCTGAGGAACTCCTTCTTCTTGAATAAAAGTGCGTGATAATGTATTTCCTACTCTAACACGAAAATTTCTTAAGGCCAAAAAGTTTTGAATGAAAATAGGCATATTACCACGCAACTCTAAATTGAATAGCTGCTGTAGAATACCATGACGCCAAGTGCAGTCATATGCCTTTTCTATATCGAAAAACACCGACACCAAATGCTTCCGTTTAACGAAAGCGTTCCGGATTCTGGTTTCCAAATCAATTATATTATCTAACGTGCTCCTTCCACGACGAAAACCACTCTGAAAATTTGATAGGTAATTATTTTCCTAAAGGTAGTATATCAGACGAACGTTTATCATTTTTTCAAGTAATTTGCATAAACAGTTCGTCAGAGCAATTGGACGGTAGCTGAGAGGATTCGTAGGGTCTTTATCAGGTTTTATAATGGGGATTACAATAGCCTCTCTCCACGAGGAAGGAAAGCTATATTCTCTCCAAATTCTATTGTAAAGATTTAGAAGGTTTAACATTGAAACTGAAGAGAGGTTTTTTATCATTTCGTACGAAATATTATCCGGACCAGCAGAAGATTTATGGACTTTATTCAAGGCTCTGTTTACTTCTAAAATGGTAAAATCAGAATTATAGGGAAAGTTAAACGTAGTTTGAAAAGTTTATGGGTTTATCCTCGACCAGGTTTTTAAGTTTTGTAAAAGAGGAAGAGTAATTTGAACTTGAAGATATATCAGCTAAGGATGAGGCTATTGTGTTGGCTATGTCATCCACAGAAGTTATTAGGTTGTTATTATAATTTAAAATTTGGATTTGGTTGTTTGGGTAAACGCCTGAACAGCGTTTAACTTTTACCCATAAATCTTTACTGGAAATGGTGGATGTGATACTGCTTATATAATTCACCCACGAATCCTTCTGGCTACGTCTTAAAGAGCGACGGAAAACACTTTTGCATTTTTTTATAATTTATTAAGTTCTCCGTCGTAGGATGTCTCTTGAACAATTGGAACGCTTTTCTCTTAGCTTTATAACAAATTTTACACTCTTGGTTCCACCATGGCTTTGTTTGCTTTTGAGGACGACAGGAAGATTTTTTAATGGAAATATCAGCTGTGAAATTATTGTTTCAGTTATATGATCCACTGCTTCATCAATAGTATTATTGTTGACCATGTCTGTAGAGATATTGGCTAGAATACGAAATTTATCCCAATCAGCGGAGCCTAGAACATAACGAGGAACTCGCTGATTGGTATTGGTGGCGTTATTGTGAGTTAGAATAATAGGAAAGTGATCACTATTATAAAGGTAAGAATCCAATGCAAAATTCCAGAACGGAAAAATTTGAGGGCTGGAGGGATCGAAAATCAAGGGAGTGAAAGGTTCTTGTAGGGGAATGGAGGTAAGTATATTGATTTGTATTGTAGATGCACAGATCATGGTCGGATACTAGTTTTTCAATTTGTCGACCACGTTTATTAAGGTTGGGGCTACCCCACAATGGATTATGACCATTCAAGTCCCCAACAATAATAAAAGGGATTGGAAGTTGAGTAATTAGGTTATTAAGAGTGTTCTGGGAGATGATATTATTTGGAGGTATATAGAGGTTACAGACAGTTATTAGAGATTGTATATGAATTTGAACAGCAACTGCTTGGAGGTTAGTACTAATGTTTAAAGTTCTCACAGGGTAGTCATGAGAAGTGAAGAGGGCTACACCACCACAAACCCTGCCCCCTTCAATGTAATCTTTTCTGATAGTACTATAACGTTTTAATTTGGCTGATTTATTGCTGTCAAGTAGAGTCTCTTGAAGGGCAAAACAAACAGGATGGTATTTGTTTACGAGATCTCTGATATCAGAGACGTGACTTTTGAAGCCATGGCAGTTTCAAGACAAAAGCGTCATTGTAAAAGTTAGGGAGGAAAAGGATGGAGTTTATGTAGGTTGGGACTTAGCCCACATGCCTTCAGAGTCCGAGTTATCAGTCAACATATCCTCTTCGGAAGTGACATAAACTTTTATTGAATCGTCCTCAGCAACTGGACGATTTTTTAAGAAATCTTTGCTCGATAATTTAGATTTGAAAGGTTTTTTGGAGGTTTCGTCATCGTCGAAATCCTCCAGTAGATTACTTTTATTTTTTCTTTTTTCTTTCAGTCTTGCAGCTGTAAGTATTTCATGTTTGGGAGTCTTTTTCTTAGATGGAAAACTAGTAATCTTTGCCTTTGTTAAAATCTTACTTGATGCTTGAGTTTTAGGAGTTAATTTATTTCTAGGTACGCGTTCATTTAAGGGTTTTGGAACAATTACATTTTCAACTGTAAGAGCTTTATTTTCAAATTTTGAGAGTTGATCACGAGGAGATTTAGGGCTATTGGGTAATTTTGGAATATTTTCAGTTTGTGTGCTTATTGTTTTGCATTGTTTTACAGCTGCAGCAAAAGAGATTCCAGGTTTGGGTGTTCTTTCTTCTACTAGTTTCCGAGCGTCTGGATAAGAGATGTTATTTTTCACTTTCAGTGCCTGTACTTCTTTTTTCCAGTACCCACTTAGGGCAAGTACAGGAATAGGCAGGATGGTCTCCTTTGCAGTTGACGCATTTAGGTTTTGATTTGCAGTCAACGCCGTCGTGGCCAACTTCTGCGCAACGAGGGCAGGTAATGGAACCATGACATGATGTTTTAAGAATGTCCAAAGCGTCGGCATTGAAAACAACGCAATGGACTGGGAACAAAGGGACGTACAGGGCATCGAAGGTATCCAGCATTAATATGGGAAGGCAACGATGGAGTGTTGAATGTCAGAATTATATGTTTTGTCGGCAGTATTTTGCCGTCTCGACGGATGGTAATTCGTCTTACTGCACAAACATGTTGCTCTTTTAAACCTTCCAATATATCATCATCGGGAACATTGTACAATTCTCCCTCTGATATAACACCTCTACTAAAATTTAAACTGCTATAAGGAGTGACAGTCACTAAAATTTCTCCAAATTTTGTGCATTTCATAAGATTACAGGCTTGCTTCGTGTCTGCGACTTCTATTAGCAAGACACCAGATCTTAATTTTTTCACTTTTTTAACTTGCCCGACAGATGACGAGATACATTTATGTATCAGGAAAGGCGAGACAGCCGAAAAGCTCCCCTCCTTTCTCTGTACAATAAAAAACTTTGCCTGATCAATATCCACATGATTACAGTGCCCCTTTTGACCCAAGGGGAGAGGTTGTGGGGGGGTTGAGGAATCCATAATTAGAAGGAAGTTTTTCAGATCCCGGCGGCACCACCCACCATGGAGCCCAACAAGGGGATGCTAAACGCTCCCAAAAAGGGACATAAAGTCGCACCAGTGCTAACCGGGATCTATACGCGCACAGCTACCCCTTAAGCAGCCTCGACCCATTAAAGTGCCCAGCAGGTAACCGATTGCTTGGCCCAGGCCAGTGACAAAAGTCGTCCGACCAGCCGATTGATGTAGACGGGACTATTCTACACCACCCGTTTACCCGAAGCAGGGGCCAAAGTAATGTGTTGGTTTCCCTCAATTACCAGGATCCCCCTTTCCGGGGACACGGGTCTCCACGCACGGCAAACACGTGGGTGGTTAACAAATCGCGAGATGTTGTGTTCAGAAAGGAACACAACATATCGCGATAAGCCCTCACCTCCGAAAAGGTAACCACAGTGAGGGAGAAAGAAGAAAAGGAAAAGAACAAAAGATCGCTGGGGTACCTCGGGATTGCGACACCCGTGTTTACCTAAAGTAGGTAAACCCCCTGAGGGGGCCACAGGAAGGACCCTATATAACCACGTTTCCAAGGTCAGCTTAAACAGATGTAGCCCTAACGCTGCAATAACATCGCTCCTCACAGGACACGGGCCCGTTCCAGCATACTTCGAGCGGTTCCACATCAAGCACAACATCACAGCTCAATGCGTATGCGGTGGTCAAGGTACCTCGGAACGCTATATGTTCGAGTGCCAAACAACAACAGACCATCACTTCAAGAAACCATCAAATGCAAGCAAGGAGACTTGGTTAGACCAGCTTTTCACCAATAAGATACTACAGGCCAAAGCCGTCAGACTCTTAGGTTGGCTCGACGACCACCAAGATGATCTAACCTCGTCAGGATAGACCCAAACAAGGTTGGCACTTGAGCGTCAAAATTGTTGGCAATTATATATTTCTAAATTTTTCATTCAATCAGTGTATCTGTTTAACTAATCACAATTCTTGATTTAAGGTGCCACTCTCTTAAGTATTTCAAAGTATCTACATTTTCATCTGTGTTCAGCTGTTAAGCAAAATAGTCTTTGCACAATAGCTACTTAAAGGATGTGATAAACTCGTATATGTACCACCTATAATAATCATTTCATTCATTTTCAGAGTATATGTCAAATTACCTCTATCAAATTTTGTTGAAAGGGAAACTTGAAAGGATGTGATAAACTTGTATATGTGCCACTTATCATAATTACCTCACTCAATCAATGTACTCGTTATACAATTCTCAAATCCTGAATTAGGGTACCTCTCTCTAAGATCTTTCAAAGTATTTGTATTCTCATTTGTGTTATAAATATGTGCTACTTCTTATGTTCATCAGTCACATCGTGTACTCCAATTCTTATTATATCTTATTTGCAAATTATTTCCAATATTTTATATATCAAATGTTCAGAAATCAATTATAAATCTCAAAAGGCAAATTGTGAACAGCAACAAAAACTCAAACGGCCTTGTAAAATGGCAGGACCTCTGTAGAGGTATCCCCACGGACTGCCGAATTATGTCCAAGACAACCCTTGTATCTAAAACGGCCATGTTCAGGGGCAGGACTCATGGGGAGGACCCCCCCCCCGCGCTGCCGAGTTTTGTTACATGTAAAAAACTATTTTTGCTTCTTAATAAACGTCCGATGGGCGGAGAACTCGGAGAGCAAACTTCGTCGCTGGACAGGTATTTCCGGGTCGACATCAAACGCCCTACACCGGCCCGCCCGGTGGGCGGTCGACTGCTGGCCAATTCAATCCCCAAGAGACCCCAGTCTGCACCCAGACACCATTGAGCTAGGTTGGTCACCTGAGAGCTCCTGAGCCAAAGTCTCAACTAGTGCGGTTATTTTCACCTCTCAACTCAAACCACTTCCATTGGATAGCCCTGTGAATTCTACTCGAGGATATGCAATTTGGTGAAATTTCGATCATAATTAGCAAAGGACAGGGACGCAACCAATACGAGCTGATGACTCGTGCTCACTGGGAATTCCTTGTTCATGGGAAACAATTACAATCCCCAAGAGTTTTCATTCCATCTTTGGGAATTGTGTGTCTACTATGAAGACCTGTGCTCCATCCAATTTTAGTGCCTTTATGTGTTTAATTAACGGACTTATCCGTTAATTAGTGTCTTAACTAATTAGTGCGATTGTGCCTGTGTTTGTGTGCTAATCTTCATTCTACCTCTGGATTACCATATCGGATACTAAGGACTAATCAGCTCTTCAGACTGTGAGTCTTTACTTTCATTTTTCACATAATTACGAACTAATTAGCGTAATTAACTTAAATATTTTATTACTGCTATACTATTGAGTTTTTTAATTTCTGTGCTCATATACTAAAACCTACTACGTTCCTTTATGTTGATGCAAATTTTCGTGTTTATTCAACCGTAATTAATTTTTATCTGTCATAACTAATTAGTGTTATCTTAGCCATTGTTATTATTATTCTTATATTCGGATGCTATTTTATTGTTACCTTTATTTAAGTACTTGCCGTGTATGATTTTCATCTCATTTTATGCATTTTTAGTGAAGTTATTAATTAAAAAGTGTTTCTAATTACCATTGTTATTATATGTTGTTTAAGTGTTCTCACCTTAAAAATGTCATTCATAAGTGTTTCTGCTTTCCAAGCCAAGTCCAGCGACACCAACTACTAAGCTCTACCCCTTCTCATTGACGAGCTACAGCTCTAATTAAGTACTAATTAAGGGCGTTTAATTAGCGTCTCACAACTCACCTAATTGTCCCAGAGCTCCCATTTTCAAGCTCTGATAAAGGTACATAAGCCTCTAGCTCCATACCTAACATCAAGCTCATAGGAGCATTCCTTGCTTACATATCGGCGGCTAATTAATTAGCCGATTTAATTATATCGGAAATTCTATTTCCTGTAATTCTAATCTCAGAGTCACGTAACAGGTGTCGTTGGATTCGTCTCGGCGAGCCCTCTCCATATCTATATCTGTTTATTATATATTCCCCATAGTTACGGCTCAGCGAGCTTAATTAATTTTTAATTAAGGCCAATTAATCGGCCCTAGGGGTGTTATATTTAGCCCAAAATACCTTGTGTGATACATCTAGGAAAAGCTCATAACAAGACCTATCGATTAAAGCCACTCTCGCTAAGCTCCAGCAATAATTTGAAGTATCGAGTTTTTTTTTTTTAATACGGGACTTAGAAAATATCTGTCATCCCACATGGTAGCACGTGGTTTCACTGGGCGCGCCCATCTTGGTTTTGCAACCCACGTGGTCGCAAAGGTCAGTCAGAGGTTGACACGTGTCCTTGGGACTTTGTAACTTTTTTCGGTCAAGTCCGGACTTAGAAAATTTTCGGAGTAACTTTTTCGGACTTAGAAAATTTTCGGAGTTTTTTCGGGACTTAGAAAATTTTTCGAGGTTTTTCGGACTTTGCCATTTTTTTAGCCTATTTTTCGGACTTTGCCGATTTCGGGCACTTTTTTTTTTCGGACTTAGTCTATTTTTCACATAAAGTGGGACTTTGTCATTTTTTTTTTTCGAAAATTTTTGAACTTTGTCAAAATATTTTATTTTTTGGACTCAGTCATTTTTCGACTTATTAAGTCGGACTTGGTCATTTTTTTTTAGGCGATTTTTCGGACTTTGCCGAAATTTCCCCCTTTTTTGCTTTTTTCCGTTTTTAGGCCTTACAAGGCCTGGCCTTTAATTTATCAAATTTTTTTTCCCCAAGTTCGGGTGAAGACCTCACTCCCAAAAGGGCGGACCTAACGATCTCAACCGGCCCACTACCACGATGGTATCATCTAGTGAGTCAGACGACGATCGTGCACAAAGCCCACATGCGCGTAGGTCTAGCAGGAAGCACCGTACGACTAAGCGCCTCTGCGACGAGGTATCAACACCTCGACTTATGGCAGAAACTGCTAACGCCTCAGAAGAAGCACCACTAGCCAACCTCAAAGGCAAGCTCTCAAAACAGCCCAAAAAGAAGGACAAGAGCAAGATCACTCCAGCCACAGTCCCCCATGACTCCAGCTCAGACAGTGATGTCAATGAGAAGCATAACCAAAGCTCGCACGAGGAGGTCGTCTCGGATGGCCACGGCGGTCTACGGACCAGAACTAAAGCAGCAACCAACAACCCAACGGTCGCAAACAAAGCAAATAAGAAAACCAAACCAGCTACCAATTCCTGAATACCCATAAATCTTTACTAGAAATGGAGGAAGAGATACTGCTAATATAGTTCACCCACGAATCTCTTTGGCTACGTCTTAAGGTGCGACGGAAAATACTTTTGCATTTCTTATAATTAATAAAGTTCTCCGTCGTAGAATGTCTTTTAAACACGGAAAACGCTTTTTTTTCTCCTTATAAGTATTTGTACACTCTTGGTTCCACCATGGCTTTGTCTGCTTTTGAGGATGGCAGGATGATTTTTCAATAGAAATGTCAGCTGCAGAAATTATTATTTTAGTTATCTGATTTACTGCTTCATCAATAGTATTATTGTCGACCATGTCTGTAGAGATATTAGCAAAGGTACGGAATTTATTCCAATCAGCGGATCCTAGAATATAACGAGGTACCCGCTGTTTGGTATGGCGGGTATTTCGGTTTGGCATACAACGCCCTACGCCGGTGAGCCTGATGGGCGGCCAATCGCTGGTCAACTCAATTCGCAGTGCCCGCCTCCACTAAATCGGTAATAGCGACGGGCAGCGTGTACAAAGGACAGGGACGCAACCAATACGAGCTGATGACTCGTGCTCACTGGGAATTCCTCGTTCATGGGAAACAATTACAATCCCCAAGAGACTGGAAGAAAAACGTCCGGCCCTGCAACGTATTATGGTCTTAAACGTTCCAGACAACGTCACGGATTCAGATATCGTTCCCGGCCCTGACGTCTGAAGAGGACACCATTCCACCCCGACTTCTCAGAAAGTTCAGTGCTTACCGTAATAATCATTCACACTGGATATACCTCTGCTCAAGGAAGGAAAGCCAACGTCTAACCAACGCGGGCTTTATCCTAGTAGGCTTCCAAAAGCTTTAAAGTGAAGAGGCAGTTCTATGTACACAGGTGCAAAAACTGCCAAGAAGTCAACCGCCACCACACTTCAGAGTGCAGGTCTAAGACCTATTGCTCGTGGTGCGGCGGAAAACATCCAGTTGACGACTGCAAGGCGAAGGCACCCTCGTGCATCAACTGTTGCACATGGAATGACCTCCATAAGGAAGACGCCTCAGTTCCTAAAGAAAAGAAGCGCTACTTACGGGTAGACCATGCGGCAGACTCCCCCTTTTGTCCGGTTTTTCAGGACATAATGGAAGAATCGCCTCAACGTAGGCCAATGGAGAGCAGCGTGTCTCTTCCAACCCCGGCAACAATACAGGAGCCAACATCGGCGGCGAACACGCTGCAAACTCAACCAATATTAGGAAAAAACACCAAAACACCAATGTCACCGCACACAAAACAACACCACCAAAAAGGACAATAACAAAAAAAACCCCCCACAAAAAAAAATACAAATCACCACACACCCCAAACCCCAATATCCCACCCCGAGACCTCACAGGACACCATTCCACCAGACTCCCCCCAAAACACCACCCACAACACAACCCAATCCACACACCACCCCAAACCCACAACCCCCACCCCCCCCACAAAACCCCCACCCACCCCCCCACACCCACCCCTCCACATCCACCACCCCCCCAACCCCCCCTCCCCCCCACCCCCCCCCCCCCACCACACCCCCCCCCTCCCCCCCCCCCCCCACCCCTCCCACCCCACCCCCCGCCCCACACCCCCATCAAACCACCCCCACCCCCCCCCCCCACCCCCCAACCCCTCACATATGGCACGCTCCACCCTCCCCCACCCACCCCACCCCACCCCGCCCCACCCCCCCCCCCCCCCACCCCCACCCCCCCCCCCAAAACGACAACCCCCCCACACACAAAACCAATCTGCCAGCAACCCAACGCCACCAACAATTCCAACAAAATCCCCAAACAAAAAAACCAATAGGGGCATATAGGCAAAAGAAACAAAGGACGCTCATCCAGACCATATCAGTTTCAGCCTTCTCAAAAAGACAGGACTGCCAGTAAAGGTCTGAACTTTTTACAAATAAACGCCAATCATGCTAGGGCGGCAACAGCGGCTATCCCAGTAGCGGCCACAAAACACTGTAGCGACGTCATCCTCATCCAGGACCCCTACATCAGGGACAATCGTCTTCACGGCTTCCCAAGCATATGGAGGGCCTTTAGCTCCGGAAACCAAAAAGCATGGATTGTATTAACAAACCCAGCTACTAAATACTCTCCACCGTTAGTCAAACCCTCGTCGGTTTTCATCACGGTAGAAACTACCCAAGGGCAACTGACAATCGGGTCTCAATATGCGGCTCCATCTGAAAACTTCTCAGAAGCTCTGGATGAATGGAGCAATCTAATCCAAAACCTGGACAAGAACTCTAGCTTTCTACTAGGAGCTGACCTAAATGCAAGATCTCCTCTCTGGGGTTACGACTGGGAGGATAGCAGAGGCTCACTACTGATCGAGCAATGCTTTCACGACCTCTGCATTCTCAATGATCCCTCCAGCACCCCCACCTTCAACCACGCGGGCAGAAGGGGATGGCCAGACGTTACTCTGCTGCGCTCCAACTCTGCACTACGAGCCAGTGATTGGCGGGTAGTAGAGGAAGTATCTCTGAGCGATCACAGTTTTATAGTGACGAAACTGGACACTTTAACAATTAAAAATAGCTCAACTAGATTCAGGACTAAGTATGGCAACCATGCCAAGTACAGGAAAGCTCTCCAACTCAAACTGGGAGCGCTCTCCAGGCAATTAGATTCAGCAACCACAACCGAACAACTAGACTGTCTGACAGAGTCGCTGATCACCTCCATACAGGAGGCCAGCACAAAGGCCTACAGGAGAAAAAACACAAAAGTCAAGCCCGAACTTCTCGTGGTGGACGCCAGCCCTGTCCACTCAACGGAACCTGGTGACGGCACTTAAAAGAAGGAACGACAAACATGAACTAGACCACGGCCTAAAGTCTCGCCTCAGCAGGGAAAAAGCGCAGTATAAGAAACTCCTACTAAAAACGCGCAACGAGGCATGGAGAAGATTCTGCTCCCAAACAACCATCACTTACGGGGATACTTACAAGTTAGGCCATGGTAAAACCTTCACACCACACGAAGTTCTGGTGGATTGGGGCAAACAAACAACAAACTTGGAATCGCAGGTCCTACTAACTGAATCTCTCTTCGGTATCTCGAATGACCGAATTGCTTTAACAAGATCAAGACCCAACGCAGCCGGAAACAAACGGCTAACTAAAGCCGAATTAAGGGACGCCGTCTATTCATTAAACCCAAATAAGGCTCCAGGCCCGGATGAAATAGATGTAACAATCCTCCGGCAGACCCACATAGCTGCACCGACTCTTCTTCTGGACTGGGCGTCTAAGTGCCTATCCTTAGGCCACTTCCCCAGCCCCCTGAGAAAAGGTCAGCTAATTTACTTTCAAAAAGGAAAGAAGGACCCGAGGCTGCCAAGCTCGTACAGACCCATCTGCTTACTGCCAACTCTCGGCAAGCTTCTGGAGAAGATCGTTGCGAAGCGCTTATGCTACCATCTGGAAGCAAATAAGCTGCTAAGCGACGTTCAATTCGGCTTCCGAGAGAATAGGTCCTGCGAGACGGCATTAACAGCCCTAACAACAAAAATAAGGTCAAATATGGAACAAAACCAATATACCAGCGCAACGGCAGTAGATATCACTGGAGCTTTCGATTCGGTTCAGTGGTCGGACCTGATTCAAGCAAATGCCCATCACAAGTGACCAACATGGTAGCTTCATACCTGGAGCACAGATCTGTCATCCTGAAATGGGGCTCCGAAACAGCAATTCATTACCTCACCAAAGGTTGCCCGAAAGGGTCCTGCCTTGGCCCAATTCTATGGAACGTCATCGCAGAACGGGTGATCGTCCCTCTAACTAGGAGTGGAGCAGACCTCGTCGTTTATGCCGATGACTTCCTAATAATTACCACAGGAAAGCATAGGCGGGAGATCGAAAGGAGTGCTCAGCCCCACCTGGATCTCATGCAAGAGCTATTACAGGCTAATGGACTCACCGCTTCCGCCACCAAAACTGAAAACATCACGTTCCAGCCTCGGAACAGAAAGCTGAAACGCCTCCCAACACTAAGGCTGGCAGGCAACGCCATCAAAACCACAGACTCCCTGAGATACCTGGGTGTAACCCTAAGTTCCAACTTGACGTGGCATGGCCACATAAAGGCTCTACGACAAAAAGTTCTGTCGCAACATCTCAGTCTGGTGAAAGTTGCAGGAAGGATGTGGGGTGTCCCCAGTAGCTTCCTTAAAACTTGGTACTTAACCATGACAGAAAGCTGCATATTATTCGCAGCGGGCATTTGGGGAAGGCAGTTGACAGAGTCCGAAAAGGAGAGCTTGCTGAAGCTTCAGCGCCCGTTTTTGTTAAGAACAGCTCGCGCCTATAAAACCACGCCTACATCAGCGCTCCTGACCCTGACAGGCCTTCCTCCACTGCCCTTGACTGTCAACAAGGCTGCAAAGGCGGCTGCCCTTTTCAGGCTAGATCAGGAAATATCTATCGGCGCATTAATTCTAACCCCAAGCGTAATTCAGCGCAGCTATAACACCTCCCATCTCCACCCTGCAGACAGGACTTTTGACGCCTCGTTAAATTCATCCTCTCAATCTACCCCCTCAACCCTCCACATTTACACCGATGGCTCGAAGACCACTTCCGGAGTTGGCTCAGCCTTTGTGGTTTACGAGGGGGATAGAATTAAAGAAAAGTGGTCAAAATCACTTAACAAGGAAGCCACGGTATTTCAGGCCGAGTTACTAGCCATAAAAGAGGCCCTGACATGGCTAAAGAACCAAAGAGGGGTTCGCGCCACAATTCACACGGACAGCCAGGCGAGCGTTTTAGCTACATGCAAATTCGTGCAGCAAGATGGCTTTGCTCAACAAGTTCAGTCTCTTCTGCAAAGCTCAATGGCGAGCATCCGCTGGGTTAAAGCGCACTGCGGGATAGAGGGCAACGAAATGGCCGATCAGCTAGCAAAACTAGCCACAGAAAGAGTGCCCGAAGTCAAGCTACCCCTGTCCAAGTCTTATGTTAAACGTAAGCTGACAGAAGAACTAAAGGCAGCTTGGGACACAGAATGGTCCTCAGCAAACACAGGCCGCCCTCTATACCGCTATGTCACCAAAAATGACACAAGGCGGCTTTTCGACTCAGCAGCAGTGAACGCTCTGATCACCGAGCACGGCCCGTTCCCGGCCTACCTGCATCGCTTTCACCTAGGTGGAATAACATCCCCGAACTGTGTCTGCGGAGCAGAAGGAACGGCCGACCATTACATGTTTCACTGTAGTCTGACGTCTAGTCTCCACTTCAAGCAACCCTCACCAGAGGCAAGGTTAGCCTGGGCCACAGGGCTAAACAAGAATAGGATCTTGCGAAAGAAGGCCCAGAACCTAATCACGTGGCTGATAGCCAATCAGAACGCCATAACGACTCCCTGAAGCCTTTCAACCTTGGGGCTATAACAGCTAACTTTTGAAGGGCTCTATCAGCACATCTGGCTTGTAACCCAGGGTTCAATCGCGCGGCTGATGCTTCAGCTTGTAAGGACCCTGGGACTCGCGCGGCCAAAGTAGCAAACAACCAATTTCTTATCTATATTGATCGCAATTGTTCAACGTCCATGTTTTTTAAGTTTCTTACAGTGACAATGTAAAGTAACCCAAGCTTTCTCATTTACAATTATTGCTATTGTCCAATGTCAAAATTATTTTATTCAAATGTGTATGCGTAATGTTTATATAATGTGCTTTACTAAGTGTTCAAGTATCAACTACTACAATTCTGTGTCCATATTAATGCATCTAATTCAAAGTTACTCATAATGCCATATTTAATCAACGTCAAATTAAATATTAACATGACAGCGTAATGTAAATATATTGTGTTCTAATAAGTGTTCAAGCATCTACCAGCATAATCTTGTGTCCGTACTATTGCATCTAACTCCATGTTTCTCATAATGTTATATCTAATCAATGTCATAGTCATTTATACTAATGTGATAGCGTAATGTAAATATAATGTGTTCTAATATGTGTTCAAGCATTTACAACTTTTAATTTGTGTCTGTATTATTGCATTTAACTCCATGTTTCACATAATGTCATATTTAATCAACGTCATTGTTATTTAATAGTAATGTGATAGCGTAATGTACAAATAATGTGTTCTAATAAGTGTTCAAGCATTTACTTCAATTATTTAATGTCCGTATTATTGCATTTATTCCATGTTTCTCATAATGCCTTATTTAATCAACGTCACAGTTATTTAATATTAATGTGATAGCGTAATGTATATATAATGTGTTCTAATATGTGTTCAAGCATCTACAACTATTATTTAGTGTCCGTATAATAGCATTTAATTCCATGTTTCTCAAAATGTCATATTTCAAAAGCGTAACTTTGTACTCTACCTTCGTGGCCAAAGCCGACGGGATTACTTCTGACGGGCTCTAACAGCACATCTGGCTTGTAACCCAGGGTTCATTCGCGTGGCTGATGCTTCAGCTTGTAAGGACCCTGGGACTCGCGCGGCCAAAGTTACAATTACCAAATTTCCCAACTTTAATCTTCCCTTGGAATTGTTCAACGTTAATGTTGCATATTTTATTGTGTCAGTTTACTGTATCCCATGTTTACTCATCTATAGTGTTTTTCTGTTCTCTACCACTGTTAGCCAAAGCCGAAGGGACCACTCGCGGGGCCTGTGTCTTCCAGAGGCTTGTAAGGTCCCTAAGGCCGCGGCACTCATTCCTAAGGACCTGGCCTAACCAGAGTCCACCATGTACAAACCTCACCTACTGTTTATTTTAATAAACGGGTGGCTGCTGGTTGTTTGAACTGGTGGGGTGGTTTGTCTGGTTGGTTCCGCCGGCAGCGGTTCTCGGCTTGTCTGGTGGGCGCCCCGACCGTGTCGGTTGGGCGTTCTTCTTGGTGGAGACCGGCGAAGGGCCGAGCGAGCGGACTGCCGTCTTGGGACTGCCCTTAGTTGACCGGGCACAGAGGCTGCTTAGCGCTCCTCTCGTGTCCGCGGGACGGGAGCTCACGAGACTGATCTCGTGTCTGGGTGTGGACACCGGGCCTGTACCCAACGCCCCAAACCAAACTTCGTTTGGTGGGCGGCAGGCCGCTGGTCAGCCAATCCCCAAGAGACCCCAGTCTGCACCCAGACACCATAGCGATAGGTCGGTTGTATCCTGAGCTCCAGAGCCTAAGTCCCAACTTGCGCGGAAGGATTCATCGGAAGTCTTCCAAACCTGCACCATTGGATTCAGAATCGTTTTCTACTTCAGGATCTGCAATTTCGTGGATTTTCTGCAGTAATTAGCTCTCCAATTAATTAAAAACCGTCCATCACGTGGCGATATAGCGCGTCAATACGAGCCGGGGGAAGGGGGTCGATTTCCTAGACCCAAAACATCCCAGCAGAAGACGGATTTTATTTTCCTACGGCTGTTCTACTCGTCACAGGTTGGTTGGTTGGTTGGTTGAAGTTTAATGGCGCTAATTCCTCTAGGGACAAACTGCGCCAAACAAGATGAAAAAAATTACAGGCTTAAAAACAGATTAAAGCAACTATAAAAATAAATCATACAACATAAAACACGAATAAAAATTAAGTTATATACAGATTAACAAGATTTGAAAATTGAGTGAATTGAAAAATGAAAGATTAAAAAATGAAAATTAGAAAATTGAAACACAAAAAAAATCAAATTTCAGTATAAAAACCAGATTGACGAAGAAAGGGGAACAAGTTTGGATGTGGAGTTTCCCCGATGATTAAATTAAGATTAGGAGATGGATTACCAAAAAATTTTATATACAATGATTTAGAACAAACACAGGACGTTAAAATATGTGCGACTGTGTAAGGAGTCTTGCAATACGCACACTGTGCAGGAGCTTCACCCTGCAAGAGATGGGCATGGGTGAGCCTGCAATGACCCACTCGGAGACGAGTGAGTATTACATCATGTTTCCTAGAAGGAAGTTGAGGCCATTTAGTTATTTTTGTTTTAATTTTATGCAGCTTATTTGAAGGAATGTTATCCCAGGAGATCTGCCATTTATTATGTAAAAGATCTTTAATGTAATTTTTCAAGTCAGGATAAGGTAGACCAGTGTTGAGAAAGTCGCTTGCAGACCTGGTAGCCATGTCCACAAGTTCATTGCCTTTAATGCCGATGTGAGAGGGAACCCAGCTAAAAACTAGCGAGATTCCCATGGAAGTAAGGTTAGTTATTGTTGTAAGAATTTTGAAAATAATAGGATTATTACAGTTATTGGATTGCAATGAATTAAGAACACTTTGGGAGTCTGTATAGATAATAAAGTTTTTACTATTGTGATTCATCAATTCTTCTAAAGCCTTCAAGATAGCAAAGGCTTCAGCAGAAAAGATGGAGAGTTTAGGATGGAGTCTGTAGCTATTGATTTGATCTTTAATAAGGTATGCACAGCTGACATAGTTAGTGGATTTTGAACCATCTGTGAAAACAGAGGTGTAATTTTTATAATATTGCTTGTGATGTTCAAAAATTTGTTGATAAATGATATTGCTAGTTGAATTTTTGTCAAATGACTTAAAGGGGTTTATTATAGTAAAAGTAGGAGTGTGCCAAGGATGTATTCCAATAGCTGTGGGTATTGTATCTATATTGTCTAAGTTAAGATCTCTTAAAATTTCATTTATCCTCCCCTGAAACGGCAGAACACAAGAAGGTCTAGCATTGTATAATCTCTTGAGGTAATAATTGAGTGTATGTTGATGGATGGGATGGTTGATATAAGATGACGTTCTGAAGTAGTACTGAAGAGATAACATCTGTCGACGTAATTCAAGAGGAGCGTCACAGCAGTCAACGTAGAGACTTTCTACAGGAGATGTTCTAAAAGCTCCGGAACACAATCGAAGAGCGGAATGGTGAATGGTATTCAGCTTTTGAAGGACAGAAACGCGTGCTGACCCATATACAGGACATCCATAGTCCAGTTTTGAGCGGATGATGGCATGATAGATCTTAATTAGGGAAGCGCGATCAGCTCCCCATGAGGTCTTTGAAAGGATTTTGAGGATGTTGAGCTTCCTTTCGCAATTTTTCCGCAAGTTTGTGATATGGGGTGCAAAGGTAAGTTTTTTGTCAAAAATGACTCCGAGAAAATTCACCTCATTCACAATGTTGATGTTATTTCCAAGAAACTGGATCTCTGGGTCAGGGTGCAGACCTCTTTTTTTGCAAAAATGCACACAACATGTCTTTGAACTTGAAAAGCTGAAACCATTCTCCATCGCCCACTTACTGATCTTGTTAACTGCAGTCTGGAGTTGTCTGTTAATGAATCTCATATCCGCTCCTTCACATGAGATATGGAGATCGTCGACATACAAGCTTCCATTAACAGAGGGAGGTATCTCGTTCAGAATCCCATTAATTGCAATAATGAATAAGGTCACACTCAGTACGCTTCCCCGAGGAACTCCTTCTTCTTGTATAAAAGTGCGTGATAATGTATTTCCTACTCTAACACGGAAATTTCTTAAGGCCAAAAAGTTTTGAATGAAAATAGGCATATTACCACGCAACTCTAAATTGAATAGCTGCTGTAGAATATCATGACGCCAAGTGCGGTCATATGCCTTTTCTATATCGAAAAACACCGACACCAAATGCTTCCGTTTAACGAAAGAATTCCGGATTCTGGTTTCCAACTCCATTATATTATCTAATGTGCTCCTTCCACGACGGAAACCACTCTGAAAATTTGATATGCAATTATTTTCCTCTAGGTAGTATATCAGACGAACGTTTATCATTTTTTTTTATCGTATTTTGCATAAACATTTCGTCAGAGCAATTGGACGGTAGCTGAGAGGATTCATAGGGTCTTTATCAGGTTTTAGAATGGGGATTACAATAGCCTCTCTCCACGAGGAAGGAAAGCTATGTTCTCTCCAAATTCTATTGTAAAGATTTAGAAGGTTGAGCATTGAAACTGAAGAGAGGTTTTTTATCATTTCGTACGAAATATTATCCGGACCAGCAGAAGATTTATGGACTTTATTCAAGGCTCTGTTTAGTTCTGAAATGGTAAAATCAGTATTATAGGGAAAGTTAAACGTAGTTTGAAAGTTTAAGGGTTTATCCTCGACCAGTTTTTTTAAGTTTTGTAAAAGATGAAGAGTAATTAGAACTTGAAGATATATCAGCTAAGGATGAGGCTATTGTGTTGGCTATGTCATCCACAGAAGTTATTAGGTTGTTATTATAATTTAAAATTTGGATTTGGTTGTTTGGGTAAACGCCTGAACAGCGCTTAACTTTTACCCATAAATCTTTACTGGAAATGGTGGATGTGATACTGCTTATATAATTCACCCACGAATCCTTCTGGCTACGTCTTAAAGTGCGACGGAAAACACTTTTGCATTTTTTATAATTTATTAAGTTCTCCGTCGTAGGATGTCTCTTGAACAATTGGAACGCTTTTCTCTTAGCTTTATAACAATTTTTACACTCTTGGTTCCACCATGGCTTTGTTTGCTTTTGAGGACGACAGG
Organism: Pardosa pseudoannulata; assembly: GCA_032207245.1. Taxonomy (NCBI): domain Eukaryota; kingdom Metazoa; phylum Arthropoda; class Arachnida; order Araneae; family Lycosidae; genus Pardosa; species Pardosa pseudoannulata. The sequence goes on along the minus strand of JAGEOH010000859.1, from coordinate 3,215 downwards.
AAGATTTTTTAATGGAGATATCAGCTGCAGAAATTATTGTTTCAGTAATATGATCCACTGCTTCATCAATAGTATTATTGTTGACCATGTCTGTAGAGATATTGGCTAGAATACGAAATTTATCCCAATCAGCGGAGCCTAGAACATAACGAGGAACACGCTGATTGGTATTGGTGGCATTATTGTGAGTTAGGATAATAGGAAAGTGATCACTATTATAAAGGTAAGAATCCACTGCAAAATTCCAGAACGGAAAAATTTGAGGGCTGGATATTGCTAAATCAAGGGAGTGAAAGGTTCTTGTAGGGGAATGGAGGTAAGTATATTGGTTTGTATTGTAGATGCACAGATCATGGTCGGATATCAGCTTTCCTATTTGACGACCCCGTTTATTAAGGTTGGGGCTACCCCACAATGGATTATGACCATTCAAGTCCCCAACAATAATAAAAGGGATTGGAAGTTGAGTAATTAGGTTATTAAGAGTGTTCTGGGAGATGATATTATTTGGAGGAATATAGAGGTTACAGACAGTTATTAGAGATTGTATATGAATTTGAACAGCAACTGCTTGGAGGTTAGTACTAATGTTTAAAGTTCTCACAGGGTAGTCATGAGAAGTGAAGAGGGCTACACCACCACAAACCCTGCCCCCTTCAATGTAATCTTTTCTGATAGTACTATAACGTTTTAATTTGGCTGATTTATTGCTGTCAAGTAGAGTCTCTTGAAGGGCAAAACAAACAGGATGGTATTTATTTACGAGGTCTCTGATATCAGAGACGTGACTTTTGAAGCCATGGCAGTTCCAAGACAACAGCGCCATTGTAAAAGTTAGGGAGGAAAAGGATGGAGTTTATGTTGGTTGGGACTTAGCCCACATGCCTTCAGAGTCCGAGTTATCAGTCAACATATCCTCTTCGGAAGTGACATAAACTTTTATTGAATCGTCCTCAGCAACTGGACGATTTTTTAAGAAATCTTTGCTCGACAATTTAGATTTGAAAGGTTTTTTGGAGGTTTCGTCATCGTCGAAATCCTCCAGTAGATTACTTTTATTTTTTATTTTTTCTTTCAGTCTTGCAGCTGTAAGTTTTTCATGTTTGGGAGTCTTTTTCTTAGATGGAATACTAGTAATCTTTGCTTTTGATAAAATCTTACTTGATGCTTGAGTTTTAGGAGTTAATTTGTTTCTAGGTACGCGTTCATTTAAGGGTTTTGGAACAATTACATTTTCAACTGTAAGAGCTTTATTTTCAAATTTTGAGAGTTGATCACGAGGACATTTAGGGCTATTGGGTAATTTTGGAATATTTTCAGTTTGTGTGCTTATTGTTTTGCATTGTTTTACAGCTGCAGCAAAAGAGATTCCAGGTTTGGGTGTTCTTTCTTCTACTAGTTTCCGAGCGTCTGGATAGGAGATGTTATTTTTCACTTTTACTGCCTGTACTTCCTTTTCAAGTACCCACTTAGGGCAAGTACGGGAAAAGGCAGGATGGTCTCCTTTGCAGTTGACGCATTTAGGTTTTGATTTGCAGTCAACGCCATCGTGGCCAACTTCTGCGCAACGAGGGCAGGTAATGGAACCACGACATGATGTTTTAGAATGTCCAAAACGTTGGCATTGAAAACAACGTAATGGACTGGGAACAAAGGGACGTACAGGGCATCGAAGGTATCCAGCATTAATATGAGATGGCAGTGATGGAGTGTTGAATGTGAGAATAAGATGTTTAGTCGGCAGAATTTTGCCGTCTCGACGGATGGTAATTCTTCGTACTCCACAAACATTCTGCTGTTTCAAACCTTCTAGGATATCTTCCTCGGAAACGTTGTAAAGTTCACCTTCGGAGATAACACCTCTACTAAAGTTTAATGTACTATGAGCAGAGACCGTCACAGAAAGTTCTCCGAATTTGGTGCATTTCAGTAGATTTGAGGCTTGCTTCGTGTCTGCCACTTCTATCAGCAAGACACCAGATCTTAATTTTTTTACTGATTTTACTTCTCCGACAGATGTTGAGATGCACTTGTGTATTAGAAAAGGCGAGACAGCCGAAAAGCTTCCCTCCTTTCTCTGTACAATGAAAAATTTCGCATGACTTAAATTGACAATCACATCATTGTGCCCCTTTTGACCCAAGGGGAGAGGTTGTGGGGGGGTTGAAGATTCCATAATTAAATAGAAGTTGTTCAGATCCCGGCGGCACCACCCACCATGGAGCCCAACAAGGGGATGCTAAACGCTCCCAAAAAAGGGACAGAAAGTCGCACCAGTGCTAACCGGGATCTATACGCGCACAGCTACCCCTTAAGCAGCCTCGACCCATTAAAGTGCCCAGCAGGTAACCGATTGCTTGGCCCAGGCCAGTGACAAAAGTCGTCCGACCAGCCGATTGATGTAGACGGGACCATTCTACACCTCCCGTTTACCCGAAGCAGGGGCCAAAGTAATGTGTTGGTTTCCCTCAATTACCAGGATCCCCCTTTCCGGGACACGGGTCTCCACGCACGGCAAACACGTGGGTGGTTAACAAATCGCGAGATGTTGTGTTCAGAAAAGGAACACAACATATCGCGATAAGCCCTCACCTCCGAAAAGGTAACCACAGCGAGGGAGAAAGGAAGAGAGAAGGAGGAGAAGAGGAAACAGGAAAGAAAAGGAAAAGAACAAAAGATCGCTGGGGTACCTCGGGATTGCGACACCCGTGTTTACCTAAAGTAGGTAAACCCCCTGAGGGGACTACGCGTCACAGCTCCATAAAAGTGGTACCGTTGGATAGCCACAGAAGTCATCCATAGGATATATTTTTTTTTGTGTGCAAGTGGAATAATTAGTGTATGTGCAATTAATTTAAGAAGCCAAATATCGGGAATTTCCCGAACTTAGCCTCTGCAACGCAAGAAATCTCCCCTCAAGGTCAAGGTCAAGGTAATTGGGTTAACGGAGTACCTAGCGAAGTGGAAAGTCTTCACTTTAACCTCCGAACGTGAAGTGATCAAAACATAAATTTAGGCCTCAAGGCAAAAAGTAATCCAAACAAGAATTTAAAACGCTCCAGCTCACAAGAGAGCGTGGAGGTGAGTACGTTCTCTTAAAAAATTAAGAGTAACCAACGCGTTGTCTAATTAAAGGATAATTAGACTGTAACCTTGACAGTGACCAATTGGGATGGTTAACAGAGTTATATAATTCCATAAAATGTTGCTCAAAA
>JAGEOH010000858.1:0-25734 GCA_032207245.1 Pardosa pseudoannulata | reverse complement strand
CTGGTACAGAATAAGAATCCTATAAATAAAGTTGTTCGTTATGACACCAGAACTGAGGCTATCCATAACGCTTAGAGAGTCAGTATAAATTATAAACTTTTTCTTACTGCTATTGGATATGTAATTCAGAGCGTCATATACTGCAATAAGTTCGGCGGTGTAAATAGAACAAAATGAAGGCAGGCAATAACTCCGAACAGTATTGTCACACACAACACCAAAACCAACGTAGTTCTCAGATTTAGACCCATCCGTGTATATTTCATTATAGCTAATATATTCATCTCTGTGACTGTGAAAGAGTTGTTTATAAATATGGGGATCGGTTACATTTTTTGTGAAGCCCTTAAAAGGATTCAGATAAGAGATTTTAATCTCCTTCCATGGAGGTATTTTAAAATAGGGGTTAGTCGACACTTCCTTGTCCTTGAGTAATGAATTCTCTAAAATCTTGCGTATACGAAGACCGAAAGGCGGAATGGAAGATGGGCGGTTAGAATAAAAATGATCATGATGACGGTTTAAAAGAATGTTTTTAATAGGATGAGAGGGATGAGATAAAATTCGGTAAAAAGTATTCAGTGAAATATGAGAGCGGATATGATTCAATGATGGTTCATAGCAGTCAACATAAAGACTTTGTACAGGTGATGTCCTAAAAGCCCCAGAACAAATGCGAAGTGCAGAATGATGCACTGTGTCCAGTTTACGTAAAACTGATGGACGCGCTGAACCATAAACGGAACAAGCGTAGTCAATTTTTGAGCGAATGATAGAACGGTAAATCCGAAGCATAGAACAGCGATCGGCTCCCCAAGAAGTATTAGCTAGGACTTTAAGAAGGTTTAGCGTTTTTTCACATTTTTGTCGGATAAAAGAAACATGATGAGCAAAAAGTAACTTTTTGTCGAAGATGACACCTAAAAACTTAGCAGAATCTGAAACATTAATTTTAGTTGACCCAAGATAGATTTCAGGGTCAGGATGGATGCCGCGTTTGCGGCAGAAGTGCACACAAGAAGTTTTTTCGTTAGATATTCTAAAGCCGTTCAAATTAGTCCATTTAGTAATATTACGAATGGCCCCTTGAAGTTGCCGTTCGATGTACCGCATATCTTGCCCAGCACACGAGATCTGGAGATCGTCGACGTAAAGGGTAGCGCTGATGGAAGGGGGAAGCTGAAGTAAAACCTGGTTGATCTTAATACTAAATAGAGTCACACTTAAGACAGAGCCTTGAGGCACTCCCTCTTCCTGAATAAAAACATTAGAAAAAGTGTTTTTCATTCGCACTCTAAACTCACGATGAGACAGAAAGTTCTTTATAAAGATCGGCATGTTCCCACGTAATCCCAACTCGTAAAGATCGTAAAGGATACCATAGCGCCAAGTCCGATCATAAGCTTTTTCAATGTCAAAAAAGATGGAAACTAAATGGCTTCTTTTCACAAAAGCATTTCTAATTTGCGTTTCTAAGTAAAGAACATTATCAATTGTGGACCGACCTTTCCTGAAACCGCTTTGAAAAGGAGGAATACAATTTTTACTTTCTAAAACGTGCATCAAACGAGAATTGACCATTCTCTCAAAAGTTTTACATAGGCAGCTAGTGAGGGCAATTGGACGATAATTGCTAGGGTTAGAAGTGTCCTTCTGTGCTTTGGGGATAGGAATAATAATAGCAGATTTCCACTGACTGGGAAAGGTGTGTTCTGACCAGATGCGGTTATATAGACGTAAGAGGTTCAAAAGAGAACTGTGAGCGAGATGCCTTAGCATTTGATAAGTGATGTTATCAGGACCAGGAGAAGAATTTTTTGGGTGTTTTAAGCCATTGAGTAGTTCGGATTCAGTAAAAGGACAGTTGTAAGGAAGGTCAGATAGAGTAGAGAAGCTTAAACATTTCTTTTCAGCTTGGAGTTTGTGGCGCATAAACTCGCTAGAGTAGGAGGTAACATTAGAGGCGGAAGCAAAGGAAGCAGCAATTGTATTAGCAATATCTTTAATATTTGATATCGGTTGACCATTATGAAGGAGACAAGAAACGTGATGGTTACTATAATATATCCCCATAGCACGCCTCACTTTCGTCCAGAGTTGCTTGGATGAAGTGTTAGAATTAATGCTAGAGACGTATCGTTGCCAAGACTCACGCTGGCAACGTCTCCTAACTTTTCTCGCCTGGGCTTTACATTTTTGGAAACAGAGTAGGTTCTCAGTATTGGGGTACCTACGGAAAATGTTCCAAGCCTTTTGCTGACGTTTTTTGGCCAAATGGCATTGCTCGTTCCACCAAGGCTTTCTATTTTTAAGGGGGCGATTGCTAGACACAGGAATGCTGGCATCAGCAGCTTTTAGAATAGTGGAAGTAACAAGATGGACAACATTGTCGATATTGCCTTCGATCATGTCCTGAGTGATGTTAGCAAGGGAGGTGTAGGTTTTCCCGTCCGCCTTGTCATAAATATAATGATGAAGAACAGTAGAATCTCCAGAATGTGAATACAGCGGGGAGAGGAAAATTGGGAAGTGGTCGCTATTATATAAATTTTCAGACACCCAGAATTGATAGAGCGGAAAAATGGAGGGAGAGCAGATAGCTAGATCTATTGCATGAAAAGTTTGCGTAGGAGTATGAAAATAAGTGCTGTCGCCGTCATTAAGGATGCAAAGAGAAAAGTCATTAAGAACATTTTCAACAAGTTCCCCTCTATTGTTGAGGTCAGTGCTTCCCCAAGTGGGGCTATGGGCATTAAAATCACCGATTATTATAAAAGGAGGAGGGAGTTGATTAATAAGTCTATTTAGTGATTGCTGTGACACAGATTCGTTTGGAGGGAGATAAATACAACAAATTGTGGTGAGATGTTTTAGATGAATGCGAGCAGCAACGGCTTGGAGAGTGGTGTTAAGAGTGACATCCATGGAAGGAATATTACAATTTATCAATAGAGCAACCCCACCACAGGCGCGTTCACTCAAATCATAATCTTTTCGGATAGTTTTGTAGTTATGAAGCTTGAGATTGGTTTTACAATTTAGGTAGGTTTCTTGTAAAGCCAGGCAGACAGGGTTATGATTGAATACGAGAGTTTTTAAGTTGCGAACACCGTGGCAGTTCCAGGAAAGAACGGCCATCAAGAGGAAATTTTTAGGGGATTACGATCTCCAGACTGCAGTTAACAAGATTAGTAAGTGGGCGAGCGAGAATGGTTTCAGCTTTTCAAGTTCAAAGACATGTTGTGTGCATTTTTGCAAAAAAAGAGGTCTACACCCTGACCCAGAGATCCAGTTGCTTGGAAATAACATCAACATTGTGAATGAGGTGAATTTTCTCGGCGTCATTTTTGACAAAAAACTTACCTTTGCACCCCATATCACAAACTTGCGGAAAAATTGCGAAAGGAAGCTCAACATCCTCAAAATCCTTTCTAAGACCTCATGGGGAGCTGATCGCGTTTCCCTAATTAAGATCTACCATGCCATCATCCGCTCAAAACTGGACTATGGTTGTCCTGTGTATGGGTCAGCACGCGTTTCTGTCCTTCAAAAGCTGAATACCATTCACCATTCCGCTCTTCGATTGTGTTCCGGAGCTTTTAGAACATCTCCTGTAGAAAGTCTCTACGTTGACTGCTGTGACGCTCCTCTTGAATTACGTCGACAGATGTTATCTCTTCAGTACTACTTCAGAACGTCATCTTATATCAACCATCTCATCCATCAACATACACTCAATTATTACCTTAAGAGATTATACATTGCTAGACCTTCTTGTGTTCTGCCGTTTCAGGGAAGGATAAATGAAATTTTAAGAGATCTTAACTTAGACAATATAGATACAATACCCACAGCTATTGGAATACATCCTTGGCACACTCCTACTTTTACTATAATAAACCCCTTTAAGTCATTTGACAAAAATTCAACTAGCAATATCATTTATCAACAAATTTTTGAAGATCACAAGCAATATTATAAAAATTACACCTCTGTTTTCACAGATGGTTCAAAATCCACTAACTATGTCAGCTGTGCATACCTTATTAAAGATCAAATCAATAGCTACAGACTTCATCCTAAACTCTCCATCTTTTCTGCTGAAGCCTTTGCTATCTTGAAGGCTTTAGAAGAATTGATGAATCACAATAGTAAAAACTTTATTATCTATACAGACTCCCAAAGTGTTCTTAATTCATTGCAATCAAATAACTGTAATAATCCTATTATTTTCAAAATTCTTACAACAATAACTAAGCTTACTTCCATGGGAATCTCGCTAGTTTTTAGCTGGGTTCCCTCTCACGTCGGCATTAAAGGCAATGAACTTGTGGACATGGCTACCAGGTCTGCAAGTGATTTTCTCAATACTGGTCTACCTTATCCTGACTTGAAAAATTACATTAAAGATCTTTTACATAATAAATGGCAGATCTCCTGGGATAACATTCCTTCAAATAAGCTGCGTAAAATTAAAACAAAAATAACTAAATGGCCTCAACTCCCTTCTAGGAAACATGATGTAATACTCACTCGTCTCCGAGTGGGTCATTGCAGGCTCACCCATGCCCATCTCTTGCTGGGTGAAGCTCCTTCACAGTGTGCGTATTGCAAGACTCCTTACACAGTCGCACATATTTTAACATCCTGTGTTTGTTGTAAATCATTGTATATAAAATTTTTTGGTAATCCATCTCCTAATCTTAATTTAATCATTGGGGAAACTCTACATCCAAACTTGTTCCCCTTTCTTCGTCAAACTGGTTTTTATACCGAAATTTAATTTTTGTTTGTGTTTCAATTTTTAATCATTAAATTTTCAATTCACTCAATTTTCAATTCACTCAATTTTCAATTCTTGTTAATCTGTATTTAACTTAATTTTTTTTTCGTGTTTTTATGTTGTATGTTTTATTTTTATAGTTGCTTTAATCTGTTTTTGAGCCTGTAATTTTTTTCATCTTGTTTGGCGCAGTTTGTCCCTAGAGGATTTAGCGCCATTAAACTTCAATCAACCAACCAACCAACCAACCAACCATTGATTCCCCAGAGAGATCAGAGTCCGAGACACGTAAATTTCGAATGCTGTCGTCTATGTTGGGTTGCTTGGGAATCTTTTTAACTTTAAAATAGTCAGCTTTTATAGGAAGATCCTTTAGTAAACACCGGTCTAGAATGGCTATTTTCGTTTTTCTTTCTGACTTTTTTCTGTTGAGTTTTTGCTTGCGTTGTCTGGGTACAGGTTTCATTTTTATTTTTCTGCATTTGGAAAGTAGGTTGAGGAGAGCCGCGAGTTTGCGATGGGGAAAGAGATGTTGGAGCAACTATTTTAACAGGTGAGTCAGTTTGTACAGCAACTGATTTTGTACTTTTGGTGGCGGCAGAATAAGAGAGTCCAGGTTTGAGGGTACTTAACTTTACTAGATTACGTGCTTCTGTGTAAGATATATTTTGCTTTACTTTGACCGCCTGTATTTCTTTTTCAGTTGCCCAGTTTGGACAAGATTTTGAATAAGATGGGTGGTCACCCTTGCAGTTTACGCATTTAAATGGTTCCGAGCAACCTTCGCTGCCGTGTCCTGAGGCAGCACAACGTGGACAGGTAAGATTACCACGGCAAGAAGTCTGTGAATGGCCAAATCTCTGGCATTTAAAGCAGCGTAGAGGGTTAGGTATGTATGGTCTGACAGAGCAATTCAGGTATCCGGCTTTGATAGTAGTAGGAAGTTTAGGAAGGTCAAAAGTCAGGATTAGATGTTTAGTATTAAAAGTATTATTGTCTTTGCGGATTGTGATTCGACGGACAGCACTGACGTGTAGCGGTTTTAGATTTTCCAGAATTTCTGATTCAGATACATTTTGAAGATTAGATTCTGATATAACGCCTCGGGATTGATTGAGTGTTTTGTGAGCAGAAACGGAAACAGATTTTAATCCTACGTTCTTAAGTTTTAATAGGTTAGATGCTTGGACAGCATTTGCGACTTCTACAAGAAGGTCTCCAGATTGCAATTTTTTTATGTTTGTTACTTCACCGACTGTTGATTGGATGGTTTTGTGGACAAGAAAAGGAGAGGTTTGGTGGAAATTTCCTTCGTTGCATTTGATTATGAAAAAGCGAGAAAATACATTAGTTTCAGAAGTTTCACTTGACGACACATTGACGGGGAGATTTTTGTTTTTAAAACCCATAATGAAAGAATTAGAGATTCGGACCCGACGGCACCACCCACCATGGAGCCCAACAAGGGGATGCAGGGTTCTGCACCAGTGTCCCCTCAGGGGGTTTACCTACTTTAGGTAAACACGGGTGTCGCAATCCCGAGGTACCCCAGCGATCTTTTGTTCTTTTCCTTTTCTTTCCTCTTTTCCTCTTCTCTTCCGTTTTCTTCCTTTCTCCCTCGTTGTGGTTACCTTTTCGGAGGTGAGGGCTTATCGCGATATGTTGTGTTCCTTTTCTGAACACAACACCTCGCGATTTGTTAACCACCCACGTGTTTGCCGTGCGTGGAGACCCGTGTCCCCGGAAAGGGGGATCCTGGTAATTGAGGGAAACCAACACATTACTTTGGCCCCTGCTTCGGGTAAACGGGAGGTGTAGAATGGTCCCGTCTGCATCAATCGGCTGGTCGGACGACTTTTGTCACTGGCCTGGGCCAAGCAATCGGTTACCTGCTGGGCACTTTAATGGGTCGAGGCTGCTTAAGGGGTAGCTGTGCGCGTATAGATCCCGGTTAGCACTGGTGCGACTTTCTGTCCCTTTTTGGGAGCGTTTAGCATCCCCTTGTTGGGCTCCATGGTGGGTGGTGCCGCCGGGATCTGAACAACTTCCTTTTCATTATGGAATCTTCAACCCCCCCACAACCTCTCCCCTTGGGTCAAAAGGGGCACTGTAATCATGTTGATGTCGATCAGGCCAAGTTTTTTATTGTTCAGAGAAAGGAGGGTAGCTTTTCTGCTGTCTCGCCTTTCCTGATACATAAATGTATCTCGTCATCTGTCGGGCAAGTTAAGAAAGTGAAGAAATTAAGATCTGGTGTCTTGCTCATTGAAGTCTCAGACACGAAGCAAGCTTCTAATCTGATGAAATGCACAAAATTTGGAGATATTTTAGTTTCAGTCACTCCTCACAGCAGTTTAAATTTTAGTAGAGGTGTTATATCAGAGGGGGAATTGTACAATGTCCCCGATGATGATATATTAGAAGGTTTAAAAGAGCAACATGTTTGTGCGGTACGACGAATTACCATCCGTCGAGACGGCAAAATACTGCCGACAAAACATATAATACTGACTTTCAACACACCATCGTTGCCTTCCCATATAAATGCTGGATACCTTCGATGCCCTGTACGTCCCTTTGTTCCCAGTCCATTGCGTTGTTTTCAATGCCAACGCTTTGGACATTCTAAAACATCATGTCGTGGTTCCATTACCTGCCCTCGTTGCGCAGAAGTTGGCCACGACGGCGTTGACTGCAAATCAAAACCTAAATGCGTCAACTGCAAAGGAGACCATCCTGCCTTTTCCCGTACTTGCCCTAAGTGGGTACTGGAAAAAGAAGTACAGGCACTGAAAGTGAAAAATAACATCTCTTATCCTGACGCTCGGAAACTAGTTGAAGAACGAACGCCCAAACGTGGAATTTCTTTTGCTGCAGCTGTAAAACAATGCAAAACAATAAGCACACAAACTGAAAATATTCCAACCGTACCCAATAGCCCTAAATCTCCTCGTGATCAACCCTCAAAATTTGAAAATAAAGCTCTTACAGTTGAAAATGTAATTGTTCCAAAACCATTAAATGAACGCGTACCTAGAAACAAATTAAATCCTAAAACTCAAGTATCAAGTAAGATTTTATCAAAGGCAAAGATAACTAATTATCCATCTAAGCAAAAGACTCCCAAACATCAAAAACTTACAGCTGTAAAACTAAAAGAAAAAATAAAAAATAAATTTAACCTTCTGGAGGATTTCGACGATGGAGAATCCTCCAAACCTTTGAAATGTAAAATGTCCAGCAAACATTTCTTAAAAAACCATCCAGTTGCTGAGGACGATTCCATCAAAGGTTATGTGACTTCCGAAGAGGATATGTTGACAGATCCCTCGGACTCAGAAGGAATGTGGGCTAAGACCCAACCTACATAATCTCCATCCTTTTCCTCCCTAACTTTTACAATGGCGCTTTTGTCTTGGAACTGCCATGGCTTCAAAAGTCACGTCTCTGATATCAGAGACCTCGTTAATAAATACCATCCTGTTTGTTTTGCCCTTCAAGAGACACTGCTTGACAGCAATAAGTCAGCCAAATTAAAACGCTATAGTACTATTAGAAAAGATTACCTAGAAGGGGGCAGGGTATGTGGTGGTGTTGCCCTCTTCACTTGTCATGACTACCCTTTCAGAACTTTAAATATTAACACTGACCTCCAAGCAGTAGCTGTTCAAATACACTTACACTCTCTAATAACTGTCTGTAACCTCTATATACCTCCAAATAATATCATCTCCCAGAACACTCTTAATAACCTTATTACTCAACTCCCAGTCCCTTTTATTATTGTTGGGGACTTGAATGGCCATAGTCCATTGTGGGGTAGCCCCAACCTTAATAAACGGGGTCGACAAATTGAAAAACTAATATCCGATCATGATCTGTGCATCTACAATACAAATCAACTTACTTACCTACATTCCCCTACAAGAACCTTTCACTCCCTTGATTTAGCAATATCCAGCCCTCAAATTTTTCCGTTCTGGAATTTTGCAGTGGATTCTTACCTTTACAATAGTGATCACTTTCCTATTATCCTAACTCACAATAGTGGCTCTAATGCCAATCAGCGTGTTCCTCGTTATGTTCTAGGTTCCGCTGATTGGGATAAATTTCGTATCCTAGCAAATATCTCTACAGACATGGTCAATAATAATAACATTGATGAAGCAGTGAATCAAATAACTGAAACAATAATTTCTGCAGCTGACATTTCTATTAAAAAATCTTCTTGTCGTCCTCAAAAGCAAACAAAGCCATGGTGGAACCAAGAGTGTAAAATTTGTTATAAAGCGAAGAGAAAAGCGTTCCAATTGTTCAAAAGACATCCTACGACGGAGAATTTTATAAATTATAAGAAATGCAAAAGTATTTTCCGTCGCACCTTAAGACGTAGCCAAAGAGATTCATGGGTGAACTATATAAGCAGTATCACTTCCTCCATTTCCAGTAAAGATTTATGGGTAAAAGTAAAGCGCTGTTCAGGCGTTTACCCAAACAACCAAATCCAAATTTTAAATTATAATAATAACCTAATAACTTCTCTTGATGACATAGCCAACACAATAGCCTCATCTTTAGCTGATATTTCTTCAAGTTCAAATTACTCTGCATCTTTTACAAAACTTAAAAATCTGGCCGAGGAAAAACCCATAAACTTTCAAACTAAGCTTAACTTTCCCTACAATACTGATTTTACCATTTTAGAACTAAACAGAGCCTTGCATAATGTCCATAAATCTTCTGCTGGTCCCGATAATATTTCCTACGAAATGATAAAAAACCTGTCTTCAGTTTCCAAGTTCAACCTTCTAAAACTTTACAATAGAATATGGAGAGAGCATAGCTTCCCTTCCTCGTGGAGAGAGGCTATTGTAATCCCCATTCTAAAACCTGATAAAAACCCATCGAATCCTCTCAGTTACCGCCCAATAGCTCTGACGAACTGTTTCTGCAAAATTCTTGAAAAAATGATAAACGTTCGTCTGATTTACTACCTGGAGGAAAATAATTACCTATCAAATTTTCAGAGTGGTTTCCGTCGTGGAAGGAGCACGTTAGATAACATAATTGATTTGGAAACCAGAATCCGGAACGCTTTCGTTAAACGGAAGCATTTGGTGTCGGTGTTTTTCGATATAGAAAAGGCATATGACCGCACTTGGCGTCATGGAATTATACAGCAGCTGTTCAATTTAGAGTTGCGTGGCAATATGCCTATTTTTATTCAAAATTTTTTGGCTTTAAGAAATTTCCGTGTTAGAGTAGGAAATACACTATCTCGCACTTTTATTCAAGAAGAAGGAGTTCCCCAGGGAAGCGTATTGAGTGTGACCCTGTTCATTATTGCAATTAATGGGATTCTGAACGAGATACCTCCCTCTGTTAATGGAAACTTGTATGTCGACGATCTCTATATCTCATGTGAAGGAGCGGATATGAGATTTATTAACAGACAACTCCAGACTGCAGTGAACAAGATCAGTAAGTGGGCGAACGAGAATGGTTTCAGCTTTTCTAGTTCAAAGACGTGTTGTGTGCATTTTTGCAAAAAAAGAGGTCTGCACCCTGACCCAGAGATCCAGTTTCTTGGAAATAACATCAACATTGTGAATGAGGTGAATTTTCTCGGCGTCATTTTTGACAAAAAACTTACCTTTGCACCCCATATCACAAACTTGCGGAAAAATTGCGAAAGGAAGCTCAACATCCTAAAAATCCTTTCTAAGACCTCATGGGGAGCTGATCGCTCTTCCCTAATTAAGATCTATCATGCCATCATCCGCTCAAAACTGGACTATGGATGTCCTGTATACGGGTCAGCACGCGTTTCTGTCCTTCAAAAGCTGAATACCATTCACCATTCCGCTCTTCGATTGTGTTCCGGAGCTTTTAGAACATCTCCTGTGGAAAGTCTCTACGTTGACTGCTATGAAGCTCCTCTTGAATTACGTCGACAGATGTTATCTCTTCAGTACTACTTCAGAACGTCATCTTATATCAACCATCCCATTCATCAATATACACTCAATTATTACCTTAAGAGATTATACATTGCTAGACCTTCTTGTGTTCTGCCGTTTCAGGGAAGGATTAATGAAATTTTAAGAGATCTTAACTTAGACAATATAGATACAATACCCACAGCTATTGGAATACACCCTTGGCACACTCCTACTTTTACTATAATAAACCCCTTTAAGTCATTTGACAAAAGTTCAACTAGCAATATCATTTATCAACAAATATTTGAAGATCACAAGCAATATTATAAAAATTACACATCTGTTTTCACAGATGGTTCAAAATCCACTAACTATGTCAGCTGTGCATACCTTATTAAAGATGAAATCAATAGCTACAGACTCCATCCTAAACTCTCCATCTTTTCTGCTGAAGCCTTTGCTATTTTGAAGGCTTTGGAAGAATTGATGAATCACAATAGTAAAAACTTTATTATCTATACAGACTCCCAAAGTGTTCTTAATTCATTGCAATCAAATAACTGTAATAATCCTATTATTTTCAAAATTCTTGCAACAATAACTAACCTTACTTCCATGGGAATCTCGCTAGTTTTTAGCTGGGTTCCCTCTCACGTCGGCATTAAAGGCAATGAACTTGTGGACATGGCTACCAGGTCTGCAAGCGACTTTCTCAACACTGGTCTACCTTATCCTGACTTGAAAAATTACATTAAAGATCTTTTACATAATAAATGGCAGATCTCCTGGGATAACATTCCTTCAAATAAACTGCGGGAAATTAAAACCAAGATAATTAAATGGCCTCAACTCCCTTCTAGGAGACATGATGTAATACTCACTCGTCTACGAGTGGGTCATTGCAGGCTCACCCATGCCCATCTCTTGCTGGGTGAAGCTCCTTCACAGTGTGCGTATTGCAAGACACTTTACACAGTCGCACATATTTTAACGTCCTGTGTTTGTTCTAAATCATTGTATATAAAATTTTTTGGTAATCCATCTCCTAATCTTAATTTAATCATCGGGGAAACTCCACATCCAAACTTGTTCCCCTTTCTTCGTCAAACTGGTTTTTATACCGAAATTTGATTTTTTGTTTGTGTATTTTCAATTTTTAATCTTTCAATTTTCAATTCACTCAATTTTCAAATCTTGTTAATCTGTATATAACTCAATTTGTATTCGTGTTTTCTGTTGTTTGTATTTTTTTTCTTGTTACTTTAATCTGTTTTAAATCCTGTCTTTTTATCTTTTGTCAAAATTTGTTCTAAATTCCGTCTTTGGTTTATTTCCTCATCTTGTTTGGCGCAGTTTGTCCCTCGAGGAATTAGCGCCATTAAGCTTCAACCAACCAACCAACCAACCTGCACCAGTGCTAGCCGGGCCTATACGCTCACAGTCAGGAGACCGATCGCTTGAACCGTAGCAGATGACAAAGTCTAATCCACCAGCCGATTGATACGTGCACGCTTTTATATTTTTGGGGAACAATGCTCCAAAATTCCACATATTCCCTTTTTTTTCTTTGAAAATTACTTCCAGGTTGGTGTCATTTTTAAAATCAATAAATTCATCGACCTCAGGGGGTTTACCTACTTTAGGTAAACACGGGTGTCGCAATCCCGAGGTGCCCCAGCGAACTTTAATCTCTTTTTCCGTTTCCCCTCCTCTTGTCTCCTACTTTATCCTTTCATTTTCTCCCTCGTTGTGGTTACTTCTTTGGAAGTGAGGGCTTTTCTCGTGATGCTATGTTCCGTTCTGAACATAGCCTCTCGCGAACTGTTAACTGCCCACGTGTTTGCCGTGCGTGGAGACCCGTGTCCCCGGAAATGAGGATCCTGGTAATTGAGGGGATTCCCCGTGGGGGAAATCATCTTTTATGGAATTTCCATTTTGGCGGGGAGTTTCCAACACGTTGCTTCGGCCTCGGCTTCGTGTAAACGGGAGGTACATATTGGTCCGTATGTATCAATCGGCTGGTCGGTTTTCGGCTTGGACTAAGTGAGCGGCGTACTTTCTGGGTCATTGCGTTAAGGGTGGTAGTGGCTTCAGGAGTACCTGTGAACGTATAGATCCCGGTTAGCACTGGTGCAGGATTCTGCATCCCCTTGTTGGGCTCCGTGGTGGGTGGTGCCGTCGGGATCCGAATTTTCATTTTCCTATCATGGCTTCTTCCCCCCCCCCCTCACTACTCTCAAGGAGAGCAACAAATTGTCAAATCTATTAATAAAAACACACGTTTCTTCATAATAAAAAAGTTAACAGAGGACAGTTTTAGACACATATCACCTTTCGTGATACAAAATTATAAAATCCGATATTGGCGAAGTAGAATCTATTAAAAAACTGAATTCTGGTGATCTTTTAATTAAAGTTTCTAATGCACATCAGGCTCAAACTCTAATCTCCCGTACTACTTTAGGCTCATTTTCAGTTATTGTTTTACCACATAATAGTCTCAATATTTCAAAAGGCGTAATATCCGAAAGCGAACTTTTCACCTCGTCTGAGGATGAAATATTAGAAAACCTGAAAGACCAAGGAGTAACTCAGGTAAGACGCATCACGATTCGTCGTGGTGGTGTTACCCGAAAAACTAAACATGTAATACTAACTTTCAATAGCCCGAATCTTCCATCATATATTACTGCTGCTTACCTCCGTTGCCCAGTCCGCCCCTTTATTCCAAACCCCTTACGATGCTTCAAGTGCCAACGGTTTGGCCATTCAAAATTATCTTGTCGTGGGAACACTACCTGCGCCCGCTGTGCGGAAGTTGGCCACGACTCTGAAAGCTGCGAAAAGACACAGTTGTGTGT
The DNA here is from genome assembly GCA_032207245.1 of Pardosa pseudoannulata. Classification (NCBI taxonomy): domain Eukaryota; kingdom Metazoa; phylum Arthropoda; class Arachnida; order Araneae; family Lycosidae; genus Pardosa; species Pardosa pseudoannulata. The sequence continues at coordinate 12,148 of JAGEOH010000858.1, read as the reverse complement.
TAATTGCAAAGGGGCTTATCCTTCTTTATCCCGCTCTTGTCCTTCTTGGCAGATGGAGAAAGAAATTCAAACTTTGAAAGTAAAAAAAGGCATATCCTAACCCGAAGCCCGTAAATTATTACTCTCTCGTACACCCAAACCTGGTATCTCGTATTCAACAGCTTTAACTCCCAAGACCTTTAAATCTATATCCGTACAAACTGAAATGTCCCAATCTTCTATCCTCAATAGAATCGAAAAAGAAACCAAATCTACGTCTGAGAAAAATTTAAAACTTACTACAAGCCCAAGCACCACAAAACAAATACCTCCACAACAAAATAAAAATTCTACTACAAAAAAAGACTCTAATATCTCTGGTAAAATTAATAAAAACAATAAACAAAATATAAAAAGGCGGTTAAAGCCTTTACCACCTAACCATCCACTTCGTCAAAAGCTTCCACCTCCTTCAGTTAAAATAAAAACAAAAATGAAACGTGAAGATTTTCTTAAAAATGATAAGGCTGAAATTATGTTTGCGGATGAGCCTATTAAAATGTATGTCTCTCCAGAAGAAGGCATGTCAGCTGAATCATCATCCGGTTCCGAGGCGGAGTCACCGAACTCCGTCCCTTAGGTCCCAGTTCCTTCCTTTATTCTTTTTCGTTTATCATGGCTCTCTTTTCTTGGAATTGCCACGGCTTCAAAACGCACGTGTCTGATCTTAGGGACTTGGTCAACAAATTCCATCCGGCTTGTTTTGCACTCCAGGAAACTTTTCTGGATGAGGGCAAAATCTCAAAGGTTCGGCGTTTTAGTGCCTATAGGAAAGATCACGTAGACGGCGGCAGGGTATCCGGTGGTGTAGCCCTTTTTGTCTCCCATGACTACCCGTCCTCTCAAATTAACCTCAAAACTGACCTTCAAGCTGTTGCAATCCGTATTCACACCCATTCTCTCATCACAATTTGTAGTATTTATTTACCGCCTAATTAAATATTCCACAAACCTCCCTCAATAACTTAATTTGTCAGCTACCTGAACCCTACATAATCCTTGGTGATTTCAATGGACATAGCACCCTGTGGGGTAGTACCAGCTCGAACCAACGCGGAATTCAGCTGGAGCAACTACTCTCAGATCATAGTCTTTGTTTATTTAATACAAAACAACCAACTCATTTTCATTTTCCAAGTAAAACTTTTCACACACTCGATCTTGCTTTCTGTTCACCTTCAATCTTCCCTTATTTAATTTTTATGCCGATAATGATTTATATAATAGTGATCACTTTCCGATAATTTTGACGCCTAATATTTCTACAACCAAAACTTACAAAACGCCATATTATATTATGAATTCTGCTGATTGGAATAAATTTAGTAATCGAGCTACCATCACCAAGGATATGATCGAAAACAACAGCGTTGACGAAGCCGTTAACCTAATAACTACAGCCATCATTTCTGCTGCCGATGCCGCCATTCCAAAATCTTCAGGCTGTTTCCGACGGCAAACTAAGCCGTGGTGGAACGACGAATGTCGTATTGCTCAGAAAGAGCAAAGGAGAGCTTGGTGTAGGTTCAGGCGATACCCTACTACCGAAAATCTCACGAGTTATAAAAAGTGTAAAGCTTGTTTCAGGCGCATTATGAGACGTAGCCAGGCGGAATCGTGGAGAAACTATGTTGGCAGCATATCTGCCTCTGTCTCAAGCAAGTGTATGTGGGATAAAATTAAACGGTGTGCAGGCGCTTATTCTAACACTCAAATATCTGTTCTGCAGTACAATAATCAAACAATATCTTCAGTACAAAGCATAGCGAATGCTATCGCCTCTTCATTTTCTCGTATCTCAAGCAGCAGTAACTACACACCTTCTTTCCTTAGTCACAAAAGAAATGTTGAACAAAAAGCAATAACCTTTAAAACAGACACCCACTTCAATTATAACAGAAGCTTTACTATATTTGAACTAAAACGAGCCCTGCAAAATACGAAACAAACTTCTCCTGGACCAGATAATATCTCGTATATCATGATAAAACATCTCTCTGAAAACGCCTTACTCAATATCCTCGAACTATACAATAGAATCTGGAATGAACAGACTTTTCCTTCCTCTTGGAATACCGCCACAGTGATCCCCATCCTAAAACCGAATAAAGATCCCACTAATGTGCTTAGCTACCGCCCCATTGCACTCACTAACTGCCTCTGCAAGCTTTTAGAGAAGATGGTGAATAACCGCCTAATACACATACTGGAAAAGAACAACTGTTTCTCAGCACTTCAGAGTGGTTTCAGGCGTGGTAGGTCAACTATAGATAATATAGTTGACCTTGAAACTGAAATTCGTAACGCTTTCGTTCAGCGAAAACACTTGGTTTCAATTTTTTTCGATATTGAGAAGGCGTACGATCGGACCTGGAGATACGGTATTCTCCGTAACCTCCATGATTTTGGTTTTAAAAGGAAACCTTCCAGTTTTTATACAAAACTTTTTACGTGTAAGAAATTTTAAAGTCCGCATTGGCAACATTTTATCAGACGTTTTTATTCAAGAACAAGGTGTACCTCAGGGCAGCGTTTTAAGTGTGACTCTATTTATATTAGCAATTAACAATATTTTAAATCAATTTACTCTCCCTGTTAAAGGCAGTCTCTATGTTGATGACTTACACATATCCTGCGCAGGTTCTGACATGACCGTCATTGAAAGAAAGCTCCAAATTGCAGTCAACAACATAATAAAGTGGGCGGACTACAACGGCTTCAGCTTTTCACCTGAGAAAACAAAGTGTGTCCACTTTTGTAGAAAACGGGGTATCCATCCTGATCCTAAGATTCGGGTTCATAACATTGCTATTCCCATAGCTACTGAAGTAAAGTATCTTGGGATTATTTTTGACAGGAAGCTAACTTTCCTCCCCCACGTTCTTAACCTGCGAGGGAGATGCTTAAGGGCGTTGAATATCATCAAAGTTCTATCAAACACATCTTGGGGAGCGGCAAGTACAAGCTTATTAAGAATTTACAGGGCAGTTGTCCGATCAAAATTGGAATATGGGTGTGTTGTGTACGGGTCTGCCTGCAAGACAACACTACAGAAGCTTGATACTATCCACCATCTGGCCCTCCGCCTCGTGTCGGGCGCTTTTAGGACTTCCCCCGTTCAAAGCTTATATGTCAATTGTGACGAAGAGCCTTTGGATCTCCGACGTCAGATTTTATGTCTTCATTACTATTTTAGAACAGCTTCGCATGCTAATCATCCTTCTCATAATCGTTTCATCAGTTCATTTCTCACACGTTTGTACAGATCACGCCCATCTTGCATTCCTCCTTTCCATCTGCGCATAAAGAAACATTTATCTGATTTTAGTCTCATTCATCTGAAGATTTTAGCTGCTGAATGTACAAACCCACCCTGGGAGATTCCTGATTTTACTCTATTAAACCCTTTTAAAGATTTTACAAAAAATGACACTGCTGACATTATTTTCAAGCTAATATTTTTAAGTCACAGGGACACTTACCGATCATATACTCCTGTTTTTACTGACGGCTCTAAGTCGAGTGACTTCGTTGGTTGTGCCTGCGTAATAGATAATGATGTCTATAGCCATAAACTGCATTCGTCCGTATCTATTTTTTCCGCTGAAATAGCTATTTGCCTGGCTCTTGAAAAATTGGTGTATTACAAAGGGTACAATTTTATTATTTACACCGATTCTCTTAGCGTAATACATTCTCTCACCTTTCCTGACCACCAGAGCCATCCACTCATCTTACACCTCATAAACATATATAAGAGGAAGATTTTAAGGGGTTATTCCATAGTGTTTTGTTGGGTTCCCTCGCATGTTGGTATTTCTGGAAATGAGCGAGCAGATAAAGCTGCGAGATCCGCTACCAACCTTCTCCACTTCCACTTACCGTACCCTGATATCAAGAAGTATGTGGTTATTTTAGCAAGGGAAAAATGGCAATCTATTTGGAACCAACAAATCAACAATAAACTTTATGAAGTGAAACCTCAACTATCACTCTGGCCTTCTATACCCTCCAGGAAGTATGACGTCATTCTTACTCGTCTTCGTATAGGGCATACTCGCTTTACCCATCGTCACCTTTTGCTCGGGGAACCTGCCCCTGTTTGCAGACATTGTAAAGTACCCGTGACTGTGAAACACATTTTAGCAGAATGTCCAAGTTTTAATCGCCATCGTGTTCATCATTTTAAAACTCATTCCATATCCTTAACTTCATTGCTTCATGATCCACCTCATCTGAATCTTATTAAATTTTTAAAAGATATTGGTTTTTTATGCATACATTTAAGATCATTAATTCATCGCTTTTATTTATACACTGTCATTGCATATTTTTATATTTACACTTATCTTTTGACATTCTTTTAGCCTTGCTATTTTAACTTGTTGATCATTGTAATCGTTTCTATCTTAACTATTTGTTTGGCACAATATGTCCCAAGAGGATTCAGTGCCAATAAGCCCTATAAAACCAACCAATAAATTCATCAAACAACTATGAGTAATTACAATTTAAAATTGAAGCCAACTAAGAAATAGTTGGTGTCTTTAAATGCCATGGATTTTCTACAAGTAACAAACAATTTTTTATTTTTCTGAGATCTTGAAACCTTTTTTGAAATTCGTTTAATAGTGCAGTTATAAAATTTGAAATTATGGAGCAGTTTTCTTCTGAAATGTTAATACCGTCCTCTCTGGTTTTTATAATAGTTGGAAAATTGTGCAGCTGTTTGTTCTGTATTTCATTATAATAAATACTTAGCTTTTCCTCAAATGCAAACACTTTATTTGCCATATTGGACACTATGTTATTTTCGCCTTGTAGACTCTGAGATTTAGTTTTTTCGTAATATCACATAGAAAACCTAAAAGACACCATTCATCGTTTTGTAATTCTGGGTACCCTTTATTATTTTGCTCTAAAAATAGGATTATTTCATGGCGTAATGAAAAAAACCTTTCCAAAACCTTTCCTCTACTAAGCCATCGCACCGAGGTATGCAAAAGAACGTCGCTGTGCTCACTTCCCAGTTCTTCAAGAAGGGTTTTAAATTTTCTGTGGTTCAGTTCTTTTGCTCGTATAAAATTGACAATATTGATAACTGTTTTCATTACAACTTCTATTTCTGGTTGTACAGCACGGGCCGCCAAGTTTTCTTGATGGATAATACAATGGAATGTTATTAAATTGCTGCAATTATATTTTTTCTTAAATAATGAAATGAAGCCATTTTCGGATCCAGTCATTGAAGGACAACCATCTGTACACAAACACACGATTTTTTGCACATCAATTTCATGATGTTCTAAAAAATTACAAATAGTATCAAGGTAATCCGTGCCTCGGGTTTGACCTTTCATTGGCAGTAATTTTAAAAAGTTTTCATGAATTTCATTGTTTTCTGTACAATATCTAGCAAACACAGAGCACTGCGATGTTGCTGAAATATCGGTGCTGGCATCAAATGCTAAACTGAAAAACTTGCATCTTCTTAGGTTTTTTAATATATCATCGGAAATAAATTTCGAAATGTCTTCAATACGCCTGGTGCAGGTTGAATCAGAAAGCTGTATTTTTTTATATTAGATACTATTTGTTTTTTGTTACTGTATTTATCAAAAAGTATATTAGCAGCACTAATAAAGCATTCCTTTACAATTTCCGCATCGGTAAATGGTTTCATATGCTTACCAAGAATATAAGAAATTTCATATGATGCTTTTGTTACCGCCGAGTCTTGTGATAATGCCGCGAACATAACATTTTGTTGCTCATGCAATGATCTCTTAAAAAAAACTCAATTTCTCATTTCTCAAAGACGATCCGGGAGGAAACGTTTCGTCGAAATCTTTATGTTTTGAAGTGAAATGACGAGAAATATTGTATTTCTTCAATATGATACTTTCCCGACATATCAAACAAGTAGCTGCGTTGTTTTTATTTGGCACAACAAAATAATCAGATTCCCACTGATCTTGAAACAATCTATTTTCTTTTGATTTTTTTCTTTTATACTTCGACGACACTCCTGACATTATTTTGAAAATAATAGGTATACTTAATTTACAAAACAAAACTATTATTTGGCAGAGGACGCGGGTACGTACACAAATTTAGTTTAATAATTTAGATTAAATTTATAACAAGTTCAGTTTCGATCGACAATCAAAGCGACACGCACTTAGGTCCATGGATCTTACGGTCTGGCCACGCGCAAACACGAGCGGCGGGGCGACTTGCCAATTAGTAAAACACGTCTCATTACACATGACAAGCAATGTTTAGCTTCGGAAGTCGCCCCGCCGTCCGCGTTTGCGCGTGACCAGACGCCGACGCCGCGTATTTCGTATCGTTCGTGCAACCATAGATTACAGACCTTTAAGGGGGTTCCCGCGCCGCGTATTCCGTATCGTTTGCGCAACCATAGATTAGAATAGTTTGCGTTTCCAATTTAAGCAAATTATTGATATCGCTCACATTCCCATACTTCCTGTTCAATTACCAACTTTTTGAAGGGCGCGAAATTTGAAGTTGTTTACAAATAAGTTGTAACTACCTAGTTTAATAATTGGGCCAACCAAAAAGCCTCCGCAGGCCGCAGGTTGAGTATAGCGCGTCCAGATGGTAATCTTAAAGCTCTTTGACGATGATTGACACTCTTATTGAATCTTTGGACAACAGGTCTATTTACTACTGACTGAGTTCTTGGCTGCCAATGTCTATAAGAGTTCGGTTGTGAATTAACATTATGTCGAAATTGATAATTATTTGGAACATACCTAAGACAACAATAACTAGTTTGAGGAAAATAATTTTCAGATTTATAATTTGGAATTCTGTTTTGCATCTGGTATTTATCAGTAATCGGAGTAACAAAGCTGGGAGTTACGTTTTTTTATGTTCATTTATTTTAACTAATTTGTGGGCCTGCTTCAGCCAAGCAATAAGGTCAGTAAGTACATTGTCATAAAAGATTTTAATTCTAAGGAAAGCCCATCCATAAGTCCTTCTAATATCATGTCACTTAACAGTTTTAATTTTTGTCCAATATTCATTTTTTTACGAAAATACTGGGTGATATCATCATTTTTATTATATTTTAAGTTCACAAAGTCTCCAAAAGTTGTCATCGTTGGGTCTAAAAATATCTCTGTTAAAATCTTTAGTAGTCCTTGGTAATGTGAAATATCTGAAAAATGTTCTATGTATACACTTAATGATATTCCCTTCAAAAATCGAGAAATATTATTTAACTTTCAAGTGTCATCATTACATTTTTCATTGATAATTTTATCAAAGTACTGTAGCCAAGAATTAATTTCTATATCAATATCATTAAATGGGACTACGTTGATATCGCATTCACCTTCAGAGTTCAATAAGGGCCTCACGGAATCAGTTCATTGCTTCTCTTTCGTTATTTATTTTAATCTGATTTACGTACCACCAAATTATATAAAATGCTTAATTACCTTCTGTGAGATGATGTTAACTCGTTTTGGTCGAATATAGCACTTAACGAAGCTTGAAATTCCAATGTAGCACTGTTGAAACTCACAGCAAACGCCGAAATCGAAAATCGAAATACAAATTTTACCCTTATTTTTTGGAGGGATTTTCCCGCAAGTCATATCCAGCCGACTTTAGATGCAACATATTCAGGAGTTCGTCGCCGATCACAATAATAAAGTCATAATCACAATCACATAAGGTAGTCTTAGATAATAACTTTTATTTCCATATCGAAATATGTAGGCCTCACGCCACACACCACATTCCGTCATCTAATGGAATACTTCACTCGCCCTGTCACATGACCATCAAAAACAGGAATCACAAAGACACCACTCTCATAATTTAAAAACATGACCAACTTCAATTTTTACTGTTATATATATATATATATATATATATATATATATATATATATATATATATATATATATATATAGGTAGGAATTTAGAGCAGAACATCCTCTCAAGATCGGGCCCTCATCACTGAGTCCGGTGGAAAAGGAACGACAGAGAGTCGGAGTCGAGGAGGAGTGACCTAGTCGAGTGAAGGACCCGTGGCACTCGAGCTCCCTCCGTTTATTAAACACAGAGTAGGGTGTATTGTCTATGGTAAACTTCGAGTAGGAAGTCTATACCGTGTAAAAAATGTTTCAAGAATTCTGCGAGAGTCAAAGAAAGCAACAAAATACTTTATTTCGTGCGAACGATTACAGTTAAGGGGACAGACACATCACCTTTAAGCAACTTCAAAATGAGGAAGTTTTGTTATTTTTTGATTTGCCATAACTTTTTTTCTTATTTTGGAAATTACATGAAAATTATAGCATTTGTTCTCTAAATCTAGTTAATTATTTTCCTCTTTTTACTTTGTTGCTGGTAAATAAGAACTTTTTTTATATAAAAAAATAAAAGGGCTTGTTTTGAAAATTTAAAAATTTTGCTGTCACCATGCGCGCAGTCTTAAAGTACAAACTATATTTCAGCGATAATTTTTGCATTTTTATAAACAAGAAACATTAGGTATTATTCTCTACCTATTTAAAAATTTAAAGTTATCAGAAATTTTACACCAGGAGAATGAATTTTCAAAAAACCTAAAATAATGTTGTAAAATTAAATTTCAAATACAATAAATACCACATAAAATAAAAAAACTTTAAAAAAAGTAGGTAGAGTTTCATTGTAGTACTATAATGTACTTACCTTGAAAATTATAGATCCATACATAAATTCCATACAAAATAAACCACTAATGGTTAAATCTAAATTACCATCATTACATGCAATTTCTTCTTTGACAGCAGAACACATACTGGTAAAAATATATTTGAGGGTGCCCCTTGGCGAAATTTGGCGATTTTTGTTTGGCGCGATTTTTGCTTGGTGCGGAACACAGTGCAAACAAAAATGGTGGCCAAAACAGAATAAATTTGCAATGAAACACAATAAAAGCAAAAAGAATTTAATGGAATAAGAATTAAAAAAGGAAAAAATCAACTCACCTTATTTCGCTGGAGTTTCTTGAATATCCTCAGTTTGCGGTACACAGAATTCTCTAACAGCATTTAAATACAGTTTAAATTTATCAAAAGTAGAATCTGTGTACCGCCATCGCCACATAAATTCAGCGAAATATGAGTTGAACATGTCGGCTGTGGTTCTGGACTGTCGTTGACATTTTTTTCTGAAATTCCTTTTAATGACAGACCACATACCTTCGATTTTATTGGTATGGGCCCCAGTATCCGGATCTTTGAATGTCACAGAGTGATTTACTGAGAAGTGTACGAAGCCTTCATCTGAAAGACAATTGTACGACTTCCAGCAATCGGACAGGATCGTTGTTCCGGGTAAGATGTTTCGTTGAATTTAATTCAACAAAGTTTTTTTTGTACGATTTGGAACAATCTAAAAAAAGCACCTTCTACTCCCTCTTTCAACACCACCAAACACCCACTTTCCCTGCACTCGCTTACCTTTATTAAACTTTCGCTTTCCAAACTTGCTCTCATCTATTTCCACAATAATTCCAGGTCCCCCAATCATTTCATGCTTTCGCGTACATATATCCACACAGACATCCCTACAAAAATTCTTCCAATCCGTTACAGTTTTATCATTATTAATATTTAGTTCAGTTTTAATTAGATCACTATTAGCTTCATACACCCACATCCACGTAAAAACTAAAATATCAACCATACTCAAATGACTCTCCTCAAACCACGATCCCTTTCAAATGGAACGTTTTATGTGGTGAGCATTTGAACCTTTCACACGACAAACCCATTCAAAGCCGTCTGATCGATCTTTAAGTTCGACCAGAGACATATCTTTCGCACAAACAGGACATTTATACCGATTATCTTACTTACCGAAGTCATTTTCAGGATCAGAAACAAGACAGAAACAACGACAAACTCACTAGCCGACATCCAACGAAGAACTGAACTCTTTGAACATTCAAAAATAACGGTAATATTCATCTAAACCAATCAGAATCACGTACAGAGGTTGCCATAAATAAAACATCGCAGAATCACGTACAGAGGTTGCCATAAATAAAACAACATCGCCCAGATTGGCGATCAAAACTCGGCGAGAATCCAGGGGCACCCTCAAATATAGGCTAACCCACATACTTTTTTTAGCCACAAGGGAAGAGGCATTTTTTATGTTTTTTACAACTGACTTGTATGCTTTCTGCTGAATAGGAGGATGCAAGTCCATTATGCCACAAAATGTCTTTGCACCAGCAAGGCCCTGTCCAAGGGATCTCATAGCATAGAGAAACCTCGAATTTATTTCTGCACAGTTTTTTTTTCTTACCTATCATAGCAGAGTTTCTAGTTGAGGATAATTCACCACAAGAATGACACACAATTCCAATTTTTTCACTCAGTCCACCCATAGTAGATGATGTTATACTTAAATTTCCACCACAACAACTACACACAGTCAGATACTTCTCAATCATTTTAAAAACAATATTTTTATCAATAAAACAGTAACCTTTAAAATCACTGTCAGCACTGATGACTTGCAAAGACTGATCCAACTTTCTACTGGATGCACTGAAAGATTTTTTTTTCAGGAATCTCCTTCTTAGAAAATTGATTTCCTTGAAATCGATGCTTTTTTGCCGCTTTCCTGACCTTCGTTTACTTTTTTCATGTTCCATTTCTAACAGAACCGTTATGAAAAATATGTACTCCAAAGAAATAGCAAAGCGAAGTAAAACTTTCAACGAACGCAGTAGCTAATTTCGCACGTGCGATGAAAACAAAATACTATGAAAATGGAGAAAAGATTAGTTGTACAGCTCCTTCTGATAAATCCAATCATTATATCACAGAGTTAAGAAAATCCATTGAGTTAGCAATTAATCTTAAAACAGTTTCAACGCTAAAAGTGATGACACAACAGCAGGGAGAAACGCAAACAAACACAGCTGGGTGATATAAATGCCAGATGCTGCCAGTGTGTCTTTTTTTATTTTATATTTTTACAGGTTCTAATTCGAATATTTCAATGGGGTTTGTTTTAAACGATTCAGAAAACTCCAAAGATACTAAAAATTTTTAAAAAAAAAAAAAAAAAAAAAAAAAAAAAAAAAAGATTTTTTGAAGGTTTAAAAATGATGTGTCCCCTTAAGCCTACTGCCGATCTGTTGAGAAGCAGCGTCGTTTATATTTTACATTTGGGCAGCATCACTTCACTTCAGTTGAAATCTTTTCATTCTCAACATCGCTTCTTCGTCATGGTTTAATTCTTTGTCCTTATGCTTAAATGTTTTCTGTGTTGTTACGTTATTAAATTTTTGTTATCGTTAATTTGGTCTGACGATACCCCTAGACACCGAACCCTACACACATATGTATATATATATAAGATAAAGTCATGATTTTTAAATCATTATGGATATCTCAGGAAATTTTGTCTATATATATATGCATTTAGAACTATTCTTAATCATTTATTTTGCATTAAAAATTGATGATCAACTAACTTAGAAAATATAAAAAGATTTTGATACATTCGGATCTGCAACATGCCTTTCCAGAAAATTTTTTTTATCCCTTTATTTTTCCAAGGATCATGATAAAATTTTAAAAAATTAAAAAAAAAGAATGGTTATGTAAAAAAAAAAAAAAAATGAATGCTGAAATATAAATTTGGTCGGAAATAAATGATAATGTGTGTTATATAGTATTAATGATATGAAGTAAAATATTGTATGCTTTAGTACATAATGGAAAGAGATAAAACAATTGTCCTTAAGATTTAAAGAACCAAACAATTTTATTACATAATTTTTTATATATAATTGAATTAATATTTATGGTAAAGTATTACTTATCTTTCGTTTTACATACGAATTATACCAAATATATGCAATTCCCCATCTTTTTGTGTAGTACAAGAAAGTAGACTTAAGATCCGCCTTAGTGAAAATTAATTTTACTTAGCAAATATTACAAATTATTGAGAAGTCATACTCTATATTTCATGTGTATTAAAATTTCTGCAGCAATTTCACTGTTTAAATTGTTGTCTAAATTTCCAAAATCGAAGTTCATATCTTCGTCATGGT
>JAGEOH010000857.1:0-25802 GCA_032207245.1 Pardosa pseudoannulata | reverse complement strand
CTGTCATTGGACAGAACAACAATGTCAGAATGTGAGGAATGCCAAATGAGAAGAGAAACAAATCACATGCGATTTGACTGTTGCCCAGGCCTGATAGGACCAATAAATTTCATGTTATGCGATTAACTGTTAAACCATTCTATGAGTCAAATCGGCTCACAACCGTGAAAATAGGTATACCATATTTGATAATGCGAAATGAAGGGGTCTGCGAGGAAGAGGAATGAAAGTTTACATATATTTTATTACTTAACTAAAAACCAACGTACGTTTTTGAAAGGTGATATTAAAGTTATATATATATATATATATATATATATATATATATATATATATACACACACACATATATATATATGTGTGTGTGTGTGTGTGTGTGTGTGTGTAAGGAAATTTCTCAAGGGTACAAATTCCCGCGTCATTTTCCATTCCCCTTTTTAACCCCTAACCTAAATTGACCACTGGGGCTACAGGTTACGCCCTCAGAGAATTGGCCAGGGGCCTGGCCAATTATAAACCTACATGGCCCTAGCGGACAATTTAGGAAATTTCCAAATAAAAAGGAGATACACGCTAGCGGAGACAGATTTTTCTAGATATTTTCCCACAGATGTCGACCCAGGTGTTACGTGTCTTGTACATAGAACTTCATGCTAGCTGGCCCTTCAGTTTGTCCTGTCCCTATGATGAAGTGGGAACCCGTCCTTCAACGTTATCTTAATATCTTAATAAAGGTCTTTAACTTAAACGGTATCATTTTTATGTCCATGACTGCAACCCCCCATCGAAAAGTCAGTCTCATTACACACACACACACACACACACACACACACACACACATATATATATATATATATATATATATATATATATATATATATATATATATATAGTGATCTAATTTTTAATGCGTTAAATTGGCTCGGTACGTAAATCTAGTGATAAACGAAAGGCGCACCCATTTTTCCTTAATACCTGTAGCATATGTCTGAAATCGTTCTTGGTTTGTCTAAGTGGAATTAGAAACAACAGCAACAATATATTTAAAACTATTTTCACGACAGGAGTTATTTTTAAATGGTACTGATAGGTAAACCAATTTTAATATATGTTAATCTTACATGATAAAGAAAGGTTTTTCCATTAAAGCTCCTCATTTCTGTGTCTTAAAATCGACGTTTGGTCTCAGATATGTCAAAACGTCTTGAACAGTTTGGTAATGCATTTTTTATTGTCACTCAATGTCACTTAGTCTGATAATCTGATCAAGTTTGATGTTACAAATGCTGGATTACAGCAAATTGTTATGAATATGAATAACTAAAAGTTATATGTTTAGAAACTGTACACTTAACAGTGTAATATTTCGATGGTAATTAAGTCTGTTTAAATCAGGGTTGCTTTTGCTCCGTTCTATGGAGATGGAGATGGAGTCACATTAAACGAAAGGTATTTATTTAGTTATGGTACTCTCAACTAAAAGGTTTTACACCAGCTCTAGGTGTAGAGCAGAAGGGGCCGAATTTTCATTCGTTGAAAGATACATTTTTGGTAAAAGTGTACTTGCGGATAACTATGTTTTTAAAGCTATGTTTACATTTTTTTCTCTAAAATAATTATTTGGATACAAACACACACACACACACACACACACACACACATATATATATATATATATATATATATATATATATATATATATATATATATATATATATATATATATATATATATTTAAATTTGTATCACTTATCCATGATGTAGACCAATTAACGTAACAATTCTATATGGCACAGTCGTGGCCAAAGTATATTATTTTCTGGAACATAAAAGTTATCCATTTTAATCACCAACTCTCTAAACGCGTTCGTTCAAATCACAACTATGTACAAGTAAGAAAGGAAGTGCGATTTCAGAGGACCGTAATATAGATTTCGAAAAAGTGATAATCTAGCATTATACTTCTACAATTATTTACGTGCGTGATGTCGCGAAGTTTATATTTCTGCGAGATATCTGTTCTTGACTCTGAATAAATTTATATACAGAATTAAGATGGAAAATGAACGTTAGGGTTTAATAATTTATCTCGCTAATATTTATCATTACATATATATTCATAAATAGTGTTAGTAAGTTGTTGTTGCTAAAATTACTTGGACGAGCCAATGAGCATCGGTAGCTGAGTCGGCAAAGACAACGATCTCATAACTGAGAGGTTGCGGGTTCGGAACCCGAGCCGGCCTAAGACCCACCATGTTCGTTCAAGGTGACTGGGGTGCGTAAAATAGGTTCATAGTTACAATGTGCTCCAAGTTCTCAATGAATACCTCTGGTGGTGGCAAGCCAAGTCTATGGGCCTTCTGCTTGGTCCGCTGCTTCAAAATTACGAGGACCTACTTGAGCGTAGTCGTTCTTTTACCTTAATGGTGCGCATTAAAACGAAAGGCGCACCTTTTGGCCTTAATACCGAGAGCCTGCAGGCTCAATCGTGCTTGGTTTATCCAAGTGGATGAGAAACAACAGCAACAACGAGCCAATCACATAAGACATAGGCTACTCGAATTAAAGCGACGGGATGAGTCTTTCGTTTGAAGAGCATCGCTAGGAAAAAAAAGAGCGACTTTGCTCTAGTGTGTTCTCGTAATTTAGAAGTGGGGACAATACGCAAGACTTCCAGGCTAGCCTGCCATCTCCAGGGGTATTGTTTGCAAACTTGGAAGACATTTGGCCCTCGAATCTGTTTTACGTTCTCCAGCCACCATTAATGAATACGGCGGATCCTAGGATTTCTCGAGTCTGAATCTCGCAAACCTCCGGTTACGAGCAACCTCCGGTCGGCACCGACTGTGATACCATGGCTCCATATTATTAATATATTTGGCATTGAATAGTTTTGCCAGCTTTTCAAAATTTGGCTCGTAATTTAGCTAATTGGCAAAAGTTGGCTAATAATAAGAGCTTAAAATTATCCTGAAACATAATTCCAAGTAAAAACCTATAGAGCAATTTGTCGCAACGTCACGTACTGCTATAATGCCCTTCTCATTCATTTTCATGTTTACAACAGCCAATAGACAAAGAATAAACTGCCCTTCCGTTTGAAACTAAAGCCAAAAATTGTCATAAGTTGAGATGTGCCCTGCTGCTTGAAATCACATTATTACTTGAGAAGAATAATTTCGAAATTTCATTATTTTATTTCCTATTCTATTTATATCATCTCTGAATTCATTGTTTATCTTAGTCAATGATCCCATAAGCTTTGAAATCAACATCTCCTCTTCAGTCAAGTCTTACTCTACACAAGGTGGCTAACCTTGTGTAGAGTAGGAGTTGACACTCGTTTTATACTGCAAGAGTTATTTTGTTCCTATATCAAATCTGCAAATAAACTCTGCTTGAATTTAATTCTTGTTTAACTTCAAATTTTATTTCTGCCCAATACAATTCTTGCGTGAACATTTTAAAACGTAATAACTTAGCTAACACTTTTTGAAAAGACAATCCTTACCGTAGTTAATTCTGAAATCAAATGTCTCACCATTCATTATCTTAATAGTTACGCCTCGGTTATTATATTTCCTCACTATTCGCTATAATTTATTGATGCGATCTGGCGGCGGTCTTTGCACAAACTGAAAATTATACGTAAAACATTGTTTGTATCTCTACGGAAAGAGCAGTATATAATTCACATGTTACATAACAGAGATAATGAAAAGGTAAGGCACAGTAAAACTGTCACGTGCGGAAACCTTGCGGCGCGAGGTCTTTCATGTTAGTTCCTTCATTTTTGCCCACAAACGTTTGTATAAATTTGGTCACCCATAAAGATAAAAGACTGGCGGAGACAAAGGTCGAAATGCAGTCTCGCCAGGTGAATAATCTCTTTCTCCCGTACAAAATAGTGAACGAAGTAATCTGCGTGTGAGATTAATTGCTGCTTCAAAAACAAGTCTTTTGTGAGGAATAGTTTTCTATTTATGTGATTTTTCTTAGTAAATATAATACATTACATATTAAATAAGGTACCATTTCAAATCTTTTTATATTAAGCATTACGGTAAACATTGTAGTTATTTTGAATTTTAAATCACTATTTAAAACCTATTCAGGAAACTAATTATATTAAATTATAATTATATTAAATTTATATTAAATTTATTATATAATAATTATATTAAATTTATATTAAATTTATTATATAATAATTATATTAAATTTATATTAAATTTATTATATACTAATTATATTAAGTCTATATTAAAACAATTAACAGTTAAACTGTTAATTAGTAAACATTTCAGTTTGTTAAATTGAAAGTTTTTAAAACTCTTTTAAAAGTTATTTTAAGATTACTATAACTTTCCCAAATAGTAATATTTTTGGTCCATATATCTTTGAGGTATATTAAAGTCTTCTATTTAAAATCACTATTTAAAACCTATTCAGAAAACTAATTATATTAAATTATAATTATATTAAATTTATATTAAATTTATTATATAATAATTATATTAAATTTATATTAAATTTATTATATAATAATTATATTAAATTTATATTAAATTTATATTAAGTCTATATTAAAACAATTAACAGTTAAACTGTTAATTAGTAAACATTTCAGTTTGTTAAATTGAAAGTTTTTGAAACTCTTTTAAAAGTTATTTTAAGATTACTATAACTTTCTCAAATAGTAATATTTTTGCTCCGTATATCTTTGAGGTATATTAAAGTCTTCTATTTAAGACAGTACATGAATTTTTAAATACATCTAAAATTATAGTTTATAAGATGCTTTACTGACTTTGAGTGAAGAAAAAATGAATGTTGATAATTTTTAGGGCTTGATTGAAGAACAGGGTGCCCCCGCCAACTTGGCGATAAAGCTCTGAGCATGGTAGCCTAACATTTTCTCCTGATCTTGCCGTGTCCAAACAATCTGTATCTATATTTTAATTTATATTATATTTGTATCCAGCTCTTCTTGTGGAACCCATTTCTTATATATTAAATGCGCGTAATGCTTAAAAATATTAGATATAATGAACCATTAAAGGTTCACTATGGCTAATTTTTAATAATTTGGAGCTGTTGAATTTGTAAACTGTTAAGGGATTAATTTCCCATAGATGTAAATGTCCGCTTTCTCAGTGGTTCTGGTTAATTAAGAAAAGGTATATAATTCTATTACAATGGCGCAATCTACTTCAATTAAAGTCGCCCAAATAGCAAGGTATACAATGTTCGGATGAAATACCTTTGTGTTTTAGTAAACATCGCCAATAATTTCACCAAATTTGCCAAGGGGCACCCTATTCTTCAGTACTACCATTTTTAGTATATGTTTATATATACACACATCCTATACATTAAGAGAAACTTATGCAAAAATTTAACAGTTTTAAGTATGTCACATTTAGTTATATAAAAATAAAATTACTAACCCATTATGTATATGATTTTAGAAATAATACCTTTAGAGATGAAACCGAAAAACACAATTTATATCAAATATTACATCAGAGTAGATTAACTCTCAATTGTGAAGCTTTTTGTATCTGCACGTGTATGTAAATGATATTTTTAATTATCTTTAATATAAAATCAGACCGTTAAGCAATAAGACGTTTAATTAAAAAAATTAAATTAAATTAGTAAAGAAAAGAACGAAATCCATTTAAGTCTTTAGGAGCTAGTTTGGAAGAAAAAAGGGTTTATTTACATATAATCCGAAAAGAATATCCAGTTCAGAAATATTTTAAAAAATCTGAATAAGATCTATCTCAAATTTTAGCTTCACTGCAGTTTAGGGTACCAGGCAAATTTAACCATTTATCTATATTTATCATCGCCAAGTATGTGATTTTCCTCACATTTGGCAAATTTAGAGCTATTCCGACTGCAATTGTGTATAAAATTTTTGTATACCGTTTCAAATATTTTAACACTCATAGTTTAAGCATTTATATTTTTTTCATTGCTTTTAAAAAGTAAGTACTAGTTAGCTTATATTTGAGGGTACCCCTTGATTCTCGCCACGTTGTGATCTTGGTTGATCGCCAAGCTGGGCTATGTTGTTTTATCTATGGGAACGTCTATAGTTTGTTTTAAACCTAATTGTGATTTTGATTGGTTTAGATTTAAGCGTTATATTTAAATGTTCAACGGTATATGTTATTTCAGAGGTCAGTTATTTCTGCGTTGGATGTCAGCTGGTAAGGTCAATTTTGGGGACTACTGAAAAATTGGGTTCCCCTTGGCAAACTGGGCGAAAATATTGGCAATATTTACTAAAGCACAAAGGTAATCCATCTAAACATTGTATTTCTTGCTTTTTCTGGTGATTTTAATTAATCCACAGTGCGCCATCATAATAGAATTATATACTCTTACTTAATTAAAGCAAACGTCTTGAAAACAGGAAAATTATATTTATGGGTAAATAATCCCTTAACAGTTTACAAATGCAATAGCTCCTAATTATTAAGAATCATCCATAGTGATCCATTATTGGTTTGTTATATCTAATTTTTTTAAGCATTGCGCACTTTTAATATATAAGAAAAGAGTGACACAAGGAGAGTTGGATGCAAATATCATATAAATTATAATAGATACAGATTGTTTGGATACGGTGATATCAGGAGAAAATTATAGTTAATAATAAGATAATAGTTAAAATAGAGATTAATAGTTAAAATAGAGGAGTATGTTAGGCGACCATACTTACATCATTATCGCCAAGTTGGCGGGGGAACCGAGTTCTTTAGTCAAGCCTAATTTTTGGATTGGCGTAGTTCCAAAATCGTCAATTTCGCCAAGGGGGCACCCTCAAATATATTTTACCTAAGTACTCACATTTTCTGTTAAATTTCAGTAAGATTTAGATAATTTGGTAGAATTCCAGTTCCAGGGGCCGGCCGCCATGTTTTTGGCTCTATTTTTGTACAAGTGATCACGAAATTGTCGCCAAGTGATGTTTACAATTTGTGGTTCGTTTTGTATTAAGTTTATACCCAATTTTAAAGCATATTTTAAACAAAAAAAATGTTTGAAATTTTGTTAAGATGAATACAAATTTACAGACGAACCACAAAGCCTCATATGGGGGCCCCTATACATCTAACTTTTCTCGAACTCGAGAGTGATTTTATTTTATAAGCTGCTATATCAGTTTAAAAGCTTGACTGAAGAACAGGGTGCCCTCGCCAGCTTGGCGATAAAGCTGAGCATGGTAGCCTAACATTTTCTCCTGATCTCGCCGTGTCCAAACAATCTATATCTATATTTTAATTTATATTATATTTGTATCCAGCTCTTCTTGTGAAGCATATTTCTTATATATTAAATTCACTTAATGCTTAAAAATATTAGCTATAAAGAGCCATTAAAGGTTCACTATGGCTAATTTTTAATATTTTGGAGCTGTTGACTTTGTAAACTGTTAAGGGATTAATTTCCCATAAATGTAAATGTTTTCTTTCTCAGTGGTTTTAGTTAATTAAGGAAATGTATTTAATTCTCTTAAAATGGCGCATTCTATATCTATTTAGAGTCGCCCAAATAGCAAGGGATACAATGTTGTTCGTATGAAATACCTTTATGTTTTAGTAAGTATCGCCAATAATTTCACCAAATTTGCCAAGGGGCACCCTATTCTTCTGTAGTATCAATTTAGAATTCCACTAAACTAGCTTGAAACATATTACAGATGTCTGTGCAATCTAATTACAATATCTGACTTTAACGATACAACTGTGATATTCTTGAGTCAAACTCATAATACCTGTAACACTTTTTAAAGGAAAAAGTACTGGTCTAAATTAATAAAAATTACCATTTTAAGTAAACTATCATGGGAGACTTTGATTTAGAAAATTCCAAAAATTAAATACTTTTATTCTTAAATTACGAATTTTAAAACTTTCTGTTCATTTTTAAATCTTAAAAAGAGAAAATAGATATCAGATGCTTTTGTATAAATATATTTTCTCTGATTTGTTAACTATTTCAAGAGGGAAACAAGTAGTTAAGATTTTTTTCCCCTCTCAGAAGAGATGAATATGTAAATGGGTGTCGCTGATATCGCTGGATTTCAATCTTTTGAATAATAAGGCAGTTTCACGTATCACTAACTACGTAAATGCCCTTCCCCGTTCATTTGTATGTCCATAATATCCAATAGACAATCAATATGCTACTCTTCTGTTTCAAACGAAAGTCAAATTTTTTCTGAGTTTAGATGTCTCATGCTGCATGAAATCGACCTATATACACATCTCCTATATAATAATAGCCTAAGTTGTCTGTACGTCTGTCCTCGATTTTATGAAACGGTTGGACCTGGAATGGATAGAGGCATCCATAGTTAGCAAAATTCAAAGAGAGTAATGTTTATCTTCTCCTAAAACTATAGATCCTATTCTAAAATAAATTGGTATAAATATGCTTCGTATCACAGCGAAAAATACTGCCTTCTTTAAAACGTTCGAAATCCACCCCTTCCCCTCTTTTCGAGCTTTTAATGCCCTTATTTCAACTCCTATTTTCCCCGGTTAAAAGAAGGTGATTAAATTTATCAATTTATTACATAACAAATAGGTAAAAATAACATTTTTCTAAAATTATGACGTCATTCCTTTAACCATCTCATTGAATCCTTTCTTATTTTAAATTATTTAAATTATGCCTTATTTTCGTACGTTTTATCATTGAACTTAGATATGACGTAAATAATTTTTTTTTTATGTTTGGCTTAAATAATAGATTAGGTACATATGCGGTAATCTTAAATTGAATCATCGATTATTTTTTGTTGCAATGGAAATTTAATCACCGGTATTAACAACAAAGACTAGGGCTGCTACCATATTACAGTCGACATATGTCACTGGTGACTTCTACGTTATAATGACGTCAGAAATCTCCAGAGATGAGAATTTGGTACCATAAATTTCCCTCTCTGACATCATTGTGACGCATAAGTCACCAGTGACATATGTCAACTGTAATATGGTAGCAACCTAGGAGTCTATTTCATGGACTAATATATATCTAGCGTTTAATTTATATATCTTTGAAAATTATGAAGTTTGCTCGTTTTTGTATTTGTTTTTTATACATAACCACAGGGTTTGCGATTCATTCGCTAAATGTTTGCCATCATTCATATATACCGCCAAATAATCACTGTCAATATTAAAACCTATGCTGTCCATCCTATCAAGTAATATTAGAAGTTAAATTAAAGGTGGCAACTAACATGCGGTCAATAAAGATAAACAAATTATTCAGCGTGTACCAGATAATTTTCCAGATAATAGATATATTTCCAGATTATTTTAACCAGATAATATAAGGTACTTAACAATATTGGAAAATTAAAAATTTTACTGATCCCGTCATATGACGGGCTGTATGCTAGTTTAAAATGTTAACATTGCATCCAAGTATTTTTAAGCAAATGAAAGCTTACTTTTGGCTTAAAATTGTGGAATAAATTTAATTTTCTGACTTTTGAAGACCAACAAGAACATACACGCTCCAGTTTCTCATTTACAAATTCATAAATTCTGAGATGTACCAAACAATTAATGCTCATTTTTAAAATTTGGGGCTCCCCTAGTGTGGGGGCCAGTGCCCCGAATGCCCCGCCGTAAATCAGGCCCTGTTTATAGCTTAATATAGTTGCAATGTGATTCCAGCGTAATATAACAACACCTGCGTTTCAAACATTTCATTCATCTACTAAAAGGAACAAAGTAAAAATTTCCATTACGTTTGTTGATTGTGAGACCAAAGGTGTTTGGCATAAATCTCGATGATTTCAGTCGTTTCAAGTTCTTTGTCTCTTTCTTTATCGCGTCGACAGCTGCCGTATTCAAAAATAGCTTCCTTGCAACGATAAAAATGATAAAAAAAAATGCATTTGCAACATCGTATCATTGGTAAGAATGAAGGAGCTTTCAATTTTTTTTTTACTAATTCTTTTAAAAAAATCAAATTTTATATAGAGCAATATCACGCAACGTCAAAAGCCACTTTAATGCCCTTCCCATTTATTTTCATCTTTATGATAACTAATAGACAGCTAATATTGCTTCCCTTCCATTTGAAATGAAAGCAAGAATCGTCATAAGTTGAGATGTGTGCTGCTGCGTGAAATCGTCCTATTGAATACGATATAATTATGAAACCTCTATTAGGGCCCTTACTCTGGGACGTTGCGGTTCGTTTCGCACCTTCGTTGTGACGTCATGACGTCAGCCTACATTATGAGAGCAAATGATCAAGCTGACGTCAAAGTGACGTCACAAACGAAGATGCGAAACGAACCGCAACGTCCAGAGTAAGCCCCTAGGGTCAATCCCACCAAAGTCGTTTAACGCTAAGCGCGATTAATCTCGGTTTAAATGGAGAATTGTGTGTTCCCTCATTGGTTGGCGCCAGGGTTAATCGTGGCTAATCTTAGTTAGCCGTTAAACGACTTTGGTGGGATCGGCCCTTAGTCAATACCATTAGTTAACACAATGTGAATCTGACTTCCCCACAGAGTTGAAATAAATTAAAAATATTTAAAATTATAAATATATAGGCCGTTTCTCACCCTGCCTTCGTATGTAAGGGTTTTACAATAAGACGATTTAACGCAGTTGGCCACATCTCAATTCTGGCTTTAGTTTCAAACGGAAGGGCAATTTATTGTTTATCTATTGGCTGTTATAAACATGAAAATGTATGGGAAGAGCATTATAGTAGTTAGTGACATTGCGACAAATTGCTTTATAGTGCAGTCGAGATGTGTCACAGGTGACATCTGTGTCATAATGACCTGACAGAGGGGAATTTATAATACCAAATTTCCATCTATGGCGACTTCTGAAGTTATTATGACTCAAAAGTCGCCTATGACATATGTCGACCTCAATATGGTAGCACATTACCTTTTTAATTTATCTTTTATCTTGGTTGAAGGATCAGTAACTGCATATTTTGTGTCATTATTTGAAAGAAAATCAAGGGACTTACATAAATAAAAATATCAAGGTCCGATCTAACCACGGGTAATCCGAGTTTAGCTATAGTAAATAACCATTGATTACCTCTAACCGAGTTTCATGAGACTGGTCCTAAGCGCCTGACATAAATAAATAATTTCAAACGATCACTCTGATCAGCGTATAAGTATTTCCTTTAAAAATTGACGAAGTTAAAGAGGAAAAATGTGCAAAATAAAAAAAACAAGATGCAAATAAAATTTAATAATTTATCGTGTAAATTTAAATGCGCTAAAACGTATCATCCTATAAGGCAATTTGTCGCAACGTCATGAACTACTATAATGCCCTTCCCAATCATTTTCATGTTTACAACAGCTAATAGGCAAACAATAAACTTCCCTTCCGTTTGAAACTAAAGCCAGAATTGTCATAATTTGAGAATTTGCCCTACTGCGTGAAATCGCATTATTGGCATTTCTAACGCCACATGGACAAGCCAAATACATGAGCCAGAGGCTATACAAAGTAAGACAAAGGGTTGTACTATTAATTTAAAGAGCAGTTCTATGGTTAAAACAAGACTTTTTTTAAAAATTGGATCCTTGTAATTTAGAAGCAGAGACCAAACAGATGACTCAAAACCTTGGCCTGTCACCTCCAAAGGTATCGTTTGAACTTGGAGGGTTTTGCGGCCACGCACTTATTTTATGTGCCCCAGCCGGCATTAATGAACATGTCTGATCTTTCTTCTGTTCGAGCCTTGACCCCACAACCTTTCGGTTATGAGCTCAAAGCCTTTGACGACTGAGCTACTGTGTCTCATTGTATTATACTACAGTCTTTTTTAAACTCTATCTTGTGAATTAAGTAATATATTAAGGTTATATATTAACCTAGAATAGTTTAATTATTTTAGGGCGCAATTAACAAAAATTTTAAATGGCTTAAAATAGACTTTAATCAAACTAATTTAAATCAAAATGCACTTTGTCTGACCTTGAAATCTGAAAGATTTGACCTGCCCTAAAAATTTGTCACGGTGAGAATTCTGCAAGATTTCGTCAAGAATCTTCCAGTCAATTCGAAATGCACATAATACATACACACACACACATACAGTGGAATTTATATAAACAGATAATAACAACGTCTGTTAAATTTTATTAGGGCCCTTACTCTGGACGTTGCGGTTCGTTTCGCACCTTCGTTGTGACGTCATTTTGACGTCAGCCTGAGAACATTATGTCAGCAAGTGATCAAGCTGAAGTCAAAGTGACATCACAAACGAAGGTGCGAAACGAACAGCAACGTCCAGAGTAAGGGCCAAAGACTATTATATCATTTAAATTTTCGATGTATTTTATATATTTTAACTGCAAACCTTCTTGGATATTTTGATGCCATTAGCTTTTCCCTATATCAAGTGTAAAGAATGTTAGATTATTTGCATCATCTGTTCTATTCATTCGTAGTGTAAACTGTAAAATGCTTATTCTCAGATTTTGTACTTTTAGTTTGTGTGCACGTTATATTTCTTACAAACTAATATTAACAGTTTCGGGATATGAAGTTACGTACACAGATATTAAAACATATATCAAATATTTTAACTAATGCTACAATATTAAATTTATAATATTTAAAAGGTTACTTTTAATTAATGAGGGTTATGCACGCCACAACCACGTGATTCGTGTGTTTTGCTTTTACCACCTGCTCGCTTTCCCACAGAAAGGTGTGAATGGTAAACGTTTGGTCTAATTTCTTACCTTAATATTTTACATTGCACATAAATTGAAATGGCTTCTTCCATTTTTGATCAACCTTTACCAATTTATGAATTTTTCGAAAATATTCAAAAGTATAATATTGAAAATAAATGACGAAAACAAATCGCATGGACAATCTACTGTATTGAAGCAGAGTATAGTTGTCGCAAAGTTATTCAAGTCGAATTTTGTGAAAGATTTAAAATTTTTACAGGTAAATAGTCACATCCTTGTTATTCAAACTTCGGTTAAAGCAGAATTCAAGAAAATCACCTATAATGTAACTATTACTGTTACAAATGAAAACGAAGTAAGTTGCTTGTTATATTCATCTTATATTTTACATACTATAACTTAGGATGCTTTAGTTTAACAATTATAATTTTATTAGTCCTGATTTTAATGCAGAATATCCTTTTTTGCCAACCCTTTGGTTGTCCTGTTCACTACATATTATAAACACATCTAATGATTTATTCGTTCGCTTGTATATCACATGTGATACACAATGAACTATATTTTAAACATAATCTAAAATAAAATGCTCAGAGCAAAGGCGGCTATATTCAGTAGGTACGAAATCTTTCCTTTTCAACTTGGTAAGTCGTTGTTTACACTCAAGTTTTTTTAAAAATAAACTATGAAGACTAATATTTTTTTGTTCTTTTATACTGTTGTTAGTACATCCAAAAGTTGCACAAGAGCGGGTCATTTCTGGGAATGATAAAATTAAAAGCTTATATATGATCAACAGCAAGCAATGGTGTAAACATAATGTAAACGAATGCATCAAACGCTTTTCTATACTCTCAATACCAATCTGTGAATAACCCTCATTTCTTTTTTTTTAATATTAAAAATCATCCACATATAAAGAATTTATGTATAGACTTTTATCGATTTGTTACTGGAAAGATGCCAAACTGATTGCATTGTGAATGTAAAATAAATTTTGATATATTTCGCATAAAACTCTGATTTTGCATCCATAGAGATGCGGAAACTCTTTACGAAATTACTCTTTTAAATAATAGACAGTATTTATTTTTCACTGAGATAGGTATTTAAATATACATGTAGTGATAAAAATTAGAGGAAAAAGTTATCAAACTTTGTTTATTTTTCACCTCAATTCGGTGTACAAATTTATGTCAAGATAACGTGGAATACGAAACATATCCTGTCAGATTCTGTTTAGATTGTATAGTTACACAAAGTCAAATCATCACTTTTAGAAGTCTATACTAGGATTTGAGGCCGTGAAAAAACTCCTTTCTTATTTGAACATGTTTGTCGTTTAGACACGACACTAGTTTTTTTATCGCTATTTTTCACGTTATACTTTTACAATATATAATACTTTGTCAATAAAACGTTTTGGCTCCGACAATCCAAGACCTGATTCAAACTGGCTTGTGGAATTAATGCTTGTTTAATTAGATCTACATCATAGATAAATATTATAAATATATCTCCACTTTTTTTTACTGTATAATTTCATTCTCGTTATGGAAAATTTACGTGCATATATTTATGTATACACACATGTATATATGTATATCTGTGTGTGTGTTTGTTTATAAATATATATGTATGTGTGTTTGTTTATATATTTATATATGTGTGTATATATAATCGTGTGTGTAATGTATATGATGTATGTCATTATGTAATTATGTCTGTGTGTTGAAAGCGATTCTTGACCTTTTTAGTGCCATTCGAAAGTGTTATATGTACGCAATGAATACCTAATAAATTTAACCCCTTAATGCACAGTGTTTTTGAAAAAGATCGGCCAAAAAAAATAATTTTTTAATGTAAAAAACACAATTTAGAACGTTGTCTTGCCAAAAAAATTAAAAAATGCAAAAATAATCAAAATTTGTGTCATCCCTTGATGCTTAAGTATCCAATATGAAACCCTTATGTTTCATATCCCAAGAATAAAGTATTTAAAGTTACGTCTCGAATCAAGGATATCTTTACAGCCACAGTTTAGCAATAAAATAATTAACAATTATATTTTATTTTACATTATATTTTAGTAAAACATATATATTGAAAAATGAGCGAATCTGAATCTGAATACGCTGTCGGAAAGCGGCTCACAAGTAAGAGATAAGTCGTAAATGATAAGTAGAAAAAGTATATATATTTTATACTTGAATAAGTAAGTGTTATAGCTTACAATCCCATGTAAATGATAAATATCAAGAAAACGATTGTTTTTTTCTTTCACATTGTTATTTTCAACTCTCGATTGTATTCAAGTGTGAAAAATTATAGCAACATAAATTACAACGTCACTCGAATTATCTCGAGTGTGCACAGTTTGGTCAGTTTAGCGTGCTCGAGTTAACTCAAGCGTGCATGTTAAGTTACTAGTTCGCTAACTAGTTCGCTAAAGTTAGGGTTTGGTTTGATTTAGAGCGCTACAGTCAACTTTTTTGCTTCACGAGGGCTAATGAGACTGGGACATTCTGCTTAAAGTCGATTTCCAACAATTACAAACATCCATGTTAGTAACGGAGTTTGGTTTGGTTTGGTTTGGAGCGCTACGGTCCACTTTTTGCAACACGAGGGCTAATGAGACTGGGACCTACTGCTTAAAGCCGATTCCGAACGGCTACGAACATCCATGCCATTGTGGGACTCGAACCCACGAACTCCGGTTCCGAAGGCCAGCGCCCTAACCATTCGGCCATCGTTCAGCTAACGGAGTTTAAATCCGCGAACTGTACCACCGAAGAGCAGCGTCCTACATAAATTCGGTCATTGTTCACTTCAAAGGTTTGGGAAAAAGCTCATGAAAAAAAGAGGGATGTTTACAAAATTTAAAATGCGGCATATTTCACAGTGATGTGAGAATGAATTAAAAATTAATCGCATATTAAAATTTGTTGAAATTTATACGAATAACTTATAAATATAATGCATTACAAAAATCAGAAAAATCAATTCTTTTTTATAAACAGTATTCACACATTCTTTGGTTCTAGCTTCATAAAATCAAGTAGCATAAAACATAAATACGTTTACGATCTTAAAATGATCCATATCATGGTTTGGTTTGGTGTGCTACGGTCTACGTTTTGCAACACGAGGGCTAATGAGACCGGGACCTACAGCTTAAAGCCGATTCCGAACGGCTACGAACATCCATGCAATTGTAGGATTCGAACCCACGAACTCAGTGTTCCAAACCAAATATATACCTTTATATAGAGTCTCTGCATCAACCAGCTTAAAACGTAGTAAGTTTGTTTTAAATCAAATCCATTTTATGCGAATAGTACGACACCCTCGGACGCTGAACGGTATATCGTCCTTAGCACTTTTCAAAAATGCTGCGAACAACGATACGCTTTAACATTATACATTTCTATGCGAACGAGCCGCGCTATCTCAGCCATCTCGTAACCGGAAGGTTGCAAGTTCAATGCTCGAACCGGCCAAACATACACAGTGTTCATTAATGGCGACAGCTACACTTAAAATAGGTTTGTGTCCCCTAAGTTCCCACGCGTAACATCTAGAGGTGGCAGGCCACGCCTGGGAGCTTTCTAATTGGTCTTTGCTTTTAATTTATGAGGAATCACTTTGTGTTATCCCTCTAGAGTAATATGGGCCGCCTACGTAGTGCCCCCATACCAAATGGTCAACGGCGTTATATGGGCGATTGCTTAACTGGAAAGTGCCCTAGCGTAAAAAAAAAGAAGGGAGAAGATTATTAAGCAAACGACGCTTGGAACTAAAATAATAAAGGATATTTTTTAAAAATTGCTAGAAATGGGATTTTTGTTTATTTCTTTTTACTTATCATCCTACCTTACAACCTTAATTTTGTATAACAAGTTCTTATCCCTTAATTTGACAAGATGTTTTTTTCAAATATTTTTTAATTTCTGTTATTTTCCCATGTCTGTATAGACATTAGCGTGCTTGGGAACTAAACACTGGGGGTTCCGCGTTAGATTGACCACCTAACCGGAACATATGGTTCGCACCCCAGAGCCCTTGGTCTCGTAAACGGAGATTGGCACCGTAGGCCTTGGCCCCCTAGGGGCTGTTACGCCAAAGAGTTTTTTTTTTTGTATAGACATTAGGATATCTGCAAAATAAACAAAAAAATACATCATTTTCCATTTTTGAGATAATTAATGTCCGCTGTGGCGAACACTGACAATTATGTTATATAAGTAGTTATAAATATACATGTCCGGTGTAGCGGCCAGACTTTGCCAAATTAAGAGTTAAAGATCTTTGCACAGAGAGCTTTGTTTATTGTTTCTAAATTTTAACATTGAAAATAATTTGCATCTTCGTATGAAACGGCGATACTAAATTTAATTTTAGTTTAAAAAAATCATTTATCTGTTTATTGGCTGTTTATTACTGAAATAAACTTTATCTAAATTTAAAAAAAATTAAGAAACCAAGAGAAAATTATTAATAAAGATAGTTTTAGATTCCTCATGTAAAGACAATTTTTGAGAAAGTAATTTACAGTATTTATAATTAATTCACTTATTTCATGTTTGTAGAAAGCACGTTTTTTGTCAATAAATTTATATTTTTGAATTAAAAAATTTTTTAACTACTTTTTTTTTTACATATTAGAAATAACGTATTCTAACAATTAAGGAAATATTTTTTTTTTCATTTTGGAGTTGTTGATATACAAGGTTAAGAAATTCAAACTGCGACTTACCTGATAACACTTTAATAATCATATTTTTGTGTTCCTTCTGGACAACGACAGCTAAAGATGTGATGCGAGCAACTATGTTTCGAGCGTTGAAATCTTTCGCGAGTTTATTATATTCGTGTTATCTGGAGTAAATGATTCTTGTATGCTTTATTTTCTCACTGTGTTGAGGGAAAGTCATAAACCGATATTTCACTGTTGATTTACCGACAGTCGGATTTATAAACACTCGGTACGGATATGACGCAGGTGGAAAATTTCTCACTTTTTACAATGACGAAACTAGTCTTACTTTGACCGTAGTTCATAGTTCTAGCTTATAATTTAGCTTATCGTTATACCTTAAGCCGTTGCAAGAATGTATATATATATATATATATATATATATATATATATATATATATGAATGTATATATATATATATATATATATTTGACTATGTCATATTTAGGCTCACCTGTATTCGGAAAATTGACACGAAATCAAGTAACAAAAATTTGAGCATTACAAAAGTGTAAAACAAAATTTTAACACTGCCGTTTTATTACCCCTTTTTAAAATGATAACGGGAATTAAAAATCTTCTTTTCTATACGAATTTAAAAAACCTTTGATGGCAGGGGGGGAGATGCACTACCCTTTTACAAAGGCGTGGAGCTCTGAATTATATATTTATACATACATGTATAAATATATGTATATATATGCATATATATATATACATATATGTATATGCGCATATATATGTATATATATATGTATATAAATGTATATGTATATATATAAGTGTATATGTGTATATATATATATATGTGTGTGTGTATATGTATGTGTATAAGTATATATATATATGTATATATATATGTATATATATGTATATATATATATGGATATATATATGGATATATATATATATATATATATATATATATATATATATATATGTATATATATATATATGTATATATATATATATATATATATATATATATATATGTGTGTGTGTGTATTATCCCCTATATAATAATAGCCTAAGGTGTCTGTCGGCAAATTTTTGAAGCGGTTGTACCTGGAATGGATTCCTCGGCTAAGGGCAGGCGATTAAATTTATCAATTTATTCACGTAATAAATAGGTAAAAATAACATTTTTTTTCTAGCATTATGACGTCATTCTTTTAACCATCTCATATAATCATTTCTTGTTTTAAATTATTTAAATATCGCGTGCATTATTTTCATACGTTTTATCGCTGAACTTACATATTAAGCAAATAATTTTCTTTTATATTTGACTTAAATAATAGATTAAGTATATAAGTGATAATTTTAAATTCAATCATCGATTATTTTTTGTTGTAATGAAAATTTTATCATCGGTATTAACAATAAATTCTTTTCATATAAGTCGAGGACTACTAAATATCTAACTTTTAATTTATATATATTTGGAAATTAAGAAGTTTGTTTGTTTGTTATACATAACCACATGGTTTGACTAAATGAATTCCATGTGATTCTAAACTGCATTACAGGATCGGGAGACTCTAGAGGAGTATGACGATAAATAAACTATTGAGAGTGAACCAGATAATTCTCAGCCAAAAAACAAACCATTTTATTACCTGCCTCATTGGGTACTTAACAGTTCTGGAATATTAAAAATTTTACTGATCCCGTCATATGATGGGTTATATGCTATATAATAATAGCCTAAGGTGTCTGTCGGCAAATTTTTGAAGCGGTTGTACCTGGAACGGATCCAGGCATCCATATTGAATTTTTTATGAGTTAGGGTTAGCAAAATTCAAAGCGAGTTCGAAATTTAAGCCTTCCCCCCTTTTCTAGCGTTTAATGCTATTATTTCAAGCCTTATTCCCCCCCCCGTTAAAAGCAGGTGATTAATTTTATCATTTTCGATACCATTCATATATACCACCAAATAATCACTGTCAATATTAAAACCTCTGCTCTTCATCCTATCATGTAATATGACAAGATAATCTAAAGCTGGCAACTAACATACGGTCAGTAAATAGAAAGAGTTCTCACCAGTTCATGTTTAAAGTAAAATCATATAAATTTTTATACTAAAATCATTCTTAATAGGATGACAAGGGCGAAGCGTAATATTTAAATTTATATACTCTTTTAGTTCAATTGTCATATGCTTTAATAAGGACATCCTTCATGTGAAAGCGTGGCATGATGGTTAAAGTCTCTGCCCGTTTCATTTTCGTAACAGTCGAGTTGAAGGTTCTGTCCCCGACGCAACCTAATTTTTCTATATGTCTAATTCATTTTATATTTTTTGCTTTCTCTTTTAAATTCTTTTTCCTAAAGCTGTTTTATTATTTTTAAATTTCTTTTATTATTTTTAAACTAAGGTTTTCCTTGAACCCACATCTTTAAACCAATTACATTCCGCAGTGGTCAAAAGATCTATGAGTGGATCGAGACAGTCTCACTTGCGGCCTCTATTTACTAATATATTAACTAAAAGTAATCAAGTGATTTTGTATGATCTTGGACAGTTTTTGTATTTATTTACATTTTTGACAATATTTTAATTTAATTTTCTATTTTCGCCTTTTTTTTTATTTTTTGCTTGTATTTTAAATTTTTAAATTTCATTTTTGTTACTTTTTGTCGTTTTAAGTTTATAAAATTATTTTTTGCTAAGAAATGAGCTTTAGAATGTTTGCTTCATTTCTAATATTTTATTTACATTTTTGACAATTTTTAAAATTAATTTTTATTTTTACTTAATTTTTTTTATTTTCATCTTTTTTTTAAATTTTTAAAATATATTTGCTATTAGTTTTCTATTATAAACTTTATACCTCAAGCTGTCTATAATGGGAAGTAAACAGCCTGGTTTTTAAAAATAAAACATTGTTTAAAAAAATGTTATTCAATATAATAATGTAGAAACTTACATTTTTCTATCAAAGAATTTTCAAAAGTTTAAATTTTACTATTCCTTTTTATTATAAATATGACCCTTTTAGTTAATATATTAGTCAATAGATGGCGCCAACGAACCAAGTAATTTTTTTTAATACTGTATCGCCGAAATTTGAATGTAAAGAGACATCCATTTTGAACTCTTGATCAATCAGGGTTAGGAAAATTCAAAGAGAGTAAAGTTTTATACGAATAATTTTTAGTCAGCCTGATTGTAAAATGGAACAACATTTATTAAATATAAATGGTAAAAGGGTTCCCCTTACTGTCGTTCCAATAGTTGGGGATGGATCATGTTTATTTCGATCGCTTTCTTATGTTATGTTTGAAACACAGTCTTTTAGCAGTGGCATTCGAAAACAAATTGTTACTCATGTGGTACAAAATTGGGATCATTTTAGTATTATGTCACATAATGAACAGGGGCATAATTATAGTTTGGCTGCAGTTTATTTTTCCGAAATGTCACGATGTTCAACTTTTGGAGGATTTTGCAAGTTGTATGCAGCCGGTGAAATTTTTAAGTGTGTTTGAGGTTTACCTTGATTGTAGCCTTTATTACAGTTTTGAAAGTGAGGGAAACCCCACTAAGTGGCTACGCTTTTCCAATGATTTGTCAAGTGGCCATTTTGACGTTTACGTTAATTCTGTGTCAAATTCAATCCCCTGTATAATAATAGCCTAAGTTGTCTGTCCGTGAATTTATGAAGCGGTTGTACCTGGAATGGGTACAGGAATCTATATTGGATTTTTTATGACTTAGGGTTAGCAAAATTCACCGAGATTTCAAAATCCACCCCATCACCACTTTTTGGACGTTTAATGGTATTATTTCAAGCCTTATTCTTCCCTGTTAAGAGCAAAAGATTAAATTTATCAATTTGGATATCATTCATATATACCACCAAATAATCACTGTCAATATAAAAGCCACTGCTGTCTATTCTATCACGTACGCGACCCTCATATATTCTAATTAGTTTCTTCACCATTTGTAGGCATGGCAAGCTCAGTAGAGTGTCTGCCCATTTGCTTGTCGTACTCCTTGGGTTAACGGTTCTGTCCCCGAAGCTGCCAAATTTTTCTAAATGTAATTAATTTACTATATTCTTTTTTTTAATATATAAATAAATTCCTATTCCTAAAGTTGTTTTATTTTTTTAAAAATAAATTTTTACTATTTTTTTCAACTTTTTATTATGTTAAATTCACGTATTTTGTACGGATGTCCCTGGCCCCATAAACATTTCATTTTTCTATCCTTAAACTTTCTTCTCGTCTATTTTTATGTGTCCTTTCACCTTTTAGCTGTTAATTTTTCTGCTAGCCTTCATTTTTGTGTTTATTGAAAGAAATCTCCGGATTAGAGGGCTCGGCCCATGCAATCAAGGCCCATACCTACCGAGGTGATAGTGTCATTCCTTTACTTCCATTAATTAATGTGGCAAAAAAAACTGAAGAACTTGACGATAATTTTAAGGTAGCTAAGAAGACTTTAAATTATCTTTCTAAATGAATTCAATGTGATTCTAAACTGCATTCACAATATCGAGAGACTTTAGGGGAGTATGAAGATAAACAAGTTATTGAGCTTGTACCTGATAATTCTCAGCCAAAAAAACAAATCATTTTTTACCTGCTTCATACAGTACTTTACAATTTTAGAAAATGAAACATTTACTGATTCCGTCATATGACGGGCTATATGCTAGTATATATATATTTACACACATGTATGCATGTAACACAAAATGGTTCAAAATTATTGGTTTCATTTCATGTTTGAAAAAATAAAGAACAAAACAAGGTACTTATATGCTTATTGTTTTTTTAAAAAGACAATTTATAACAGTTTCACACTATAAAATTTTAAGCACTAAATAGCTTCCTCATGAACTCCATTTGTCGTATGCAAAATATTCAGCCGATATTCAATTTTACGCCAAGTGTTTTATTTCAGCAGATAGTCCTCCATTGACATCTGTGATTCATCGTTTTCAGGCTATCAATATCCAGAACTGGAGCACTCGGTTCTTAACTCTCCCCCCCCTTAAAATGTCAAGGGTGTAATAACAGGGATCTGGTCAGCCATGCTCAGCGTTGTCCATTGGGCGTTGAACTACTGATTCAACGACGGTCCATGGTGGATCAAGGTAGGATCAGTCTTGCGGTGGCGATCCAAACAACAACCCCCGATTGATTCAAAGATCCTGAAATGTAAACATGATTATAATTGTTTTTCCACGATTAGAATAAGTCTGTACCTCATTTTTTAAAAAATGAACTCAGTAATTTTGGACTCTCAACATTACTTAAATAAGTGACTAAATTATATCCCTGAATTTTAATTCTCACTTCATAATGCAAGCGGAGCTTTCTGTTCCGTGAGCGCTAAATTCAATTTCCGTATCTGACTTTCAATAGAGCAATTTGCCTCAACGTCACGACCTACTATAAAGCCCTTCCCAATAATTTTCATGTTTACAATAGCCAATAGACATACAATAAACTGCCCTTCCGTTTGAAACTAAAGCCAGAATTGTCATAAGTTTAAGATGTGGCCTACTGCGTGAGATCTCCTTATTTCTTTCCACATTCATTTCAGCGGTATCACGAGAATCCAGCGAATCATCGTGGTTTTTATACATATAAGCCACTTTTATTTATTTATTTTTTATTTATTTTATTTCTTTTTGCTAACTTTTCTCGTTGCTAACCGCTAACTTAAAAAGTTAGCGGTTTTGGCTGTTTCAGAAATACTGATTACATATTATTCTCATGTGATTCGATGGAATCGTTTTGGAATGACAGGAAATATCCGCATTTGAATGCACAATCACTTTCAGGAAGCCCGTTGTCGACGTTATGTCCTGATTCTAACCATGCTGGTATAAATTGAAACTTAAAAAAAATAGCTCACCACTGTGTTCTCAGACTTTTATTTGGTTCTGATATCTTATTAAAAAGGCGTAGACTTTTGTCTAGTCAATCCCCGAAAAATCAAATAAAAACTTGGTTTAAAAAAATTTCTTTTAATAAAATTACGTGTTTAAATTTTATACATGATATGCGTACATACAGACACACACCCTTACATAAATTAAATATGGACAAAGGCCATTAGTAGGTTATTTAAACATTATAGTCAGTAAAAAGCTATGGATTAGTTTTTATATATCACATAGACTTTTAATATGCGAATGTAACATTTATATTAGTCTCAAATTATTCTAAATTTAATCTGGTTTCTGCTAGTCTCGCAGGTTTTTTCCCAATGCAGGTAATAATTTGGATGCTTAGGAGCAATGGATATCGCAATAAAAATCCGTTCTACGGTTATTACATTATCTGGACTGTAAGAAAGAATTTCTTTAGTAGACGCATTCGATGCTATTGGTGAGCTACCGACGGAGAGGCAAGGTGTATCTTTGCTGCGACTCTGGTTGGACAGGTTAGGTTTAACCTCCTCACGGAATGGAGGAAAGAGGAAGTGAATAAGTGAATTAGCTGGAGTGTTTGACTACTCGGCACATTTAGAAGAACACAGAAAGGACGTACAAAAGAATCAATGTGTGAGGAGGAAGATTGAACCATTTTTTAAACTGTTCCTGGCGCCATTTTCTCTGACCCCATATCAATAGCCTTGCTGTATCTAACCAAGGATACTTTAGACTTTGAGTTTATGAGAAACACGTAATCTATGTCATTTGATTATTTGGCGATAAATAAAAATCACCAAATAACCGTAATCGGAAAAAAAAATATGGCGACGGGAACCAGCGTCCTAGGTATGTTTGTTCCGCCGATCAATTTAATTCCACATTATTTTATCACACAATAACATTACCATTCCACCACCTGGTCACCTCCAATCAATTTAATTCACAGTATTCCCTCAGATTAGGGTACTTTTGATATTTCTGAAGACTTTTATTGGCGTTCTCATCAAAACGGTAATGATCTAATATGATCATGTTTAGAAGCACCTAGCAAGCTGTGTTTTTTCTTGGCAATTTTGTGGTCTCTCTAAGTAACCATTCTTGGGTCAAATTAAATTGTCGTTCGTGTTTAAATCGAGTAAATTTAATCATTAAAAATCCTTTAATCGGTAAATGCTGATAAAAAAGATTTTCTTTTTGGTTAGAATTGTTTAAAATGTTATATATTTTTATATATTTTCAACTGCAAATTTTGCTAAAAGTGGTGTTTCATTGTATTTTAAAGAGTATCCCCTATATAATAATAGCCTACGTTATCTGTCCGTCTGTTCTCGAATTTATTAAGTGGTTGGATCTGGAATGGATAGAGGCATCCATATTGGATTCTTGATGAGTTAGGGTTAGCAAAATTCAAAGCGAGTAAAGCTTATCTTCTCCTAAACTATCAATCCGATTCTAAATTAAATAGGTATAAATATGCTTCATATCACAGACAAAAATACTGTCGTTTTTAAAACGTTCGAAATCCCCTTCCCCCCTTTTGGAGCTTTTAATATGATTATTTCAAGCTCTATTTTCCTTGGTCAAGAGAGGAGATTAAATTTATCTCCTCTCTTGTGCTCTCTTGTGGACACATTGTCATTGATAAAGGGATATATTGTTGTATTATCATTGATAAAGGGAATAGGTCTATTTGACATGTTCGATATGCAGTTCTGTCCAGGCCTCTCCGGACCACTTGATGAACTGTGCTGGTCTCGACAGGGAGGACCTATTTCTCAGTCCTCTTCTGGTTTAGGATTATTTGAAGATTTTTGGGCTCGTGGACCTGGTCAAGCCTGTGGCTAGAACTGGATCGAGTAAGTCAACAATAACAGCGCAATAGAATTGTGTACAACGTAATACCACTATTATAATGTTGCGTACAAAATCAATTATTTGTGATGTTAATATAGCTAACTCATAACTTTTGCTTTATTTATATAATTTCATTAAGTTTATTCAATTCTTACAATTAGTTCACACTCTATTCCTATATATATATATATATATATATATATATATATATATATATATATATATATATATATTTATTTATTTACATATCTTTTTCAAATTTTCAATCGTTAGTAAAATTCTTTTTATTCATCCACTTAAATTCAAATACATTTTTTAATACTTGTAGTGCATAACACTTGATATTAAGAGTTTTTTAAATATTAATTTATTAATTAAATTAAATTAATTAATTTTGGTTTTATCAGAAAACTCTCACTAAGCTTTTAACACGAGTCTTCTGATTTCGCCTATGCATCGCCGTTCAGTTTACAGTAAACCTAAGAATCGGGATTTGAAATGTTTACACGAGATTACACACAAAAAAAAAAAAAAAAAAAAAAAAAAAGATTACACG
>JAGEOH010000856.1:0-25848 GCA_032207245.1 Pardosa pseudoannulata | reverse complement strand
GACCAAGGTCACCATCAGGAAGTGGTGAACAACTGGCCATAGTGTGGAGGCTACATAACACTCTTTCGTAGCTTTCACACACTTCCGTAGCTTGTATCTCGCTTCCGTCAGAGGTTGAAGAATTCAAGATGATTCTTGCTTCGGTTCCGGAAATCAACTGGACTGACGAACGCTCTTTCTATTAAACTCTCACGTCTTTTGGGGGGCTCGGATCCTGGAGCTGCCACCAAATAATATGTCTATAACGCCTTCAGTATTCTCAAATGAGAGGTAGCGTGAATAATGGATCACAGACAAATTATTAAATTGGAAATTCACTTTAATTATGGAATAAATACGCTATTTACAGAGGAATGTTAATTCCTGAGTCACGTGGAACTGCAAAGGATGGTTGCCTGTAAGACTTCCTCACGACGATCACAGTCGAAAGAAAACCAAGAGATTTAATAATCTCTTACAAGTGGGGAGGCTTTTCAGGGTGCAATCAAACCCAATTTATCCCCCGTTCGGTATCCGAGACTCTGCCGCTCCCTAAATGAGCGGACTTTACGAATCTCCCGAACTAGCAAGCTCTCTGAAGAATAAGAGATTTGAAAAAAAATTTTCAATTTTACAACTCCTCTTCAACCTCCACTCAAAATACAGTTTTCTTTTTCTTTTTTTTTTTTTTTTTTTTTTTTTTTTTTTTGTTTTGTTTAAATTAATTTTACAATTTACACTAAATCACAAATTTGTGATGAAAATCACACTCAGTTTATTTAATTTGTGATTAAGTGAATGTTTCAGTCTATTTAGTATGAATGTTATGTGTTTCCTTTGTGTTTTCTTTGTTAATTCAATTAGATTTTAAATATTCAATTTTTGTAAAATTTTTCCTCAAAATGTTGTTTTTGTTTATGTATCAATTTGTTGAGTTACGATCCCCTCGCCAGATTTCAAACGCCACGCTGCAAGCACGCCACGCACGCAAGCTGCAAGCACGCCAATTTCGCCAAATGTGGTTGAAGCACCAACAAGATCCATGATTAGAAACAGGAGAGTGGGCTAAGAAGAGGAGTAGAAAAAGGCGAAAGCCTCCACGAGGTCAACACACCTACGTAAAAAATGACGAAAAGCCCTGAGTCGCAAAATTGTAGGCTTTTTATACCTGGGGGAGGTCAGTTACGATTCCGCCAATTGTTTTTGGGGTCAGTTAAGATCCCAGTTACTTGAAAACTCCGGCTAAAGTTATTTTTTAGCTGAATTCTCATTCGCTAGTTATCCCTTCATGGAATATCCGAGCATTCATTAACGAGATCCATCAGGGGCGTATTCGTCTATTTAGTCCGATTGTCAAGATCCCCGACTCTGCGACGCCACGATATTGTCCAGGTAAACATATGCACTGCGATCAGCTGTTTTGGAGTGTGCTCGGATAAAGTGGAGTCTTCACAATATACATACACACACACACACACACACACACACACACACACATATATATATATATATATATATATATATATATATATATATATATATATATATATATATATATGTATGTATATATATAGGTATATATGTGGTACCCCCTTGTACGTCCACAACGGGATACCGGGTAAACGTCACAATCACTTCACTCAGAATAAAACTTAGACTTAATTTGACGAACACAATTTAATACAGAAATGAATTTCAAATAAATTGATCCATTTGTGCTATTCCAGACTGTTGATGGGGATTGATGGGAGAGATGCCGTCTGCAAGCTCTGTTGAATACTGAGAGGGCCGTCGTCCGCCGCTCTCGCCAAAAACCCACGAGCGTCTCTCCAGGTCAATAATACGTCTGTCTCTCGTCGCGTCTCGTTGAAGACTCCTCGCGTTGCCCGATGAGCTCAGCGACCTGGTGTTGGGTGTCAACCAGGACAACACACATTATATCTACAATATATATATATATATATATATATATATATATATATATATATATATATATATACATATATATATATACATATATAAATAAATAAATAAATAAATATATATATATATATATATATATATATATATACATATATATACATATATATATACATACGCACATATATATGTGTGTGTGTGTGTGTAATATATCAAAATTATTATACTTACAATATCTCTAAGATACTCCTCTTCCCATTCTCATTTTTAATTCCCCAGCCACAAAAACTCAGAATTAAAAGGAGTATTCGCTGCTTAAATTCTTTCAAACCAGTCTACCGAAGCTAATATATATTTTGGTGTAACATCTAGTTGTGCACCTCCCATATATATATATATATATATATATATATATATATATATATATATATATATATATATATATATATATATATATATATATATATATATATATATATGGGAGGTGCACACAACTAGATGTTACACCAATCCTAAATATAAATTTCAACATTCTACGTTGAAGCGTTTTTTAGCTATGCGAGATATATGTATACCATGTAGAGACGTTGCAACGAAACTATTCAAAATGCATTCAGGGATGTTCAAAATGAATATTTATAATTTAAAAGTTACAGTGTGCACGTACAGCCGTAACACTAACTCTTGTCAAAATTGATTCAGCCATGATCAAAATGAGTATTTTCGTTGAAATTTGAAGATCGAGAGTTTTCATGCTTACATTGTTTTCCTTATTTTGAACGAGAAAGTAAAAAACAATTTAAGTGGAAGAAAGAACAACCTGAAAAAAAAAAGTTGCAAAATAGTAGAAAAATAAAGTTTAGTAATGCTTATAAAATACTTTTAAGAGAAAATTCATTAAATG
Source organism: Pardosa pseudoannulata (assembly GCA_032207245.1). Classification (NCBI taxonomy): domain Eukaryota; kingdom Metazoa; phylum Arthropoda; class Arachnida; order Araneae; family Lycosidae; genus Pardosa; species Pardosa pseudoannulata. The sequence continues at coordinate 23,045 of JAGEOH010000856.1, read as the reverse complement.
CAAAATTTCTAAATATAAAAAAGTGCACGAAAAAAAAAATTTATACTCGTAGGGCAATATTAAAACATGTTCTTGAAAAATATTCCAAGGGAGTATCGTAATAATTTCGATTAACAGTACCTAACCATCGGGGAAAACACAAGAGTGTTTCAGGGATTTTCACATCAATTCTTTTGTGGACTGTTGCCACATTCAGAAACACCCGTTCGTTATTTCTATGTAAATGGTGATCATTATAACACGGGCGATTTATGTAGCGATGATGAGAAGGGAAAAAACACCAAATATTGCAGCAATCACGCTCGCGTATCTGCTTTTTATTTTGGTTATTATTGTCTTAATGAACGAGGTGGGAAAAATACAGTTCTGGAACTTGCGAAAATAAAACAACCCACATATCTATGGGAAAACTGATTGGGAAATAACGTTTGACAACCACCGCCTTGGAGTTTCAGGTCGAAAAATAATTATTTTTTAAAGAATTCTTTTCAAAATTTGAATTACTAGCTATAAGACCTGGATTCAATAAGAACGACCCAATTGTATTTTTTTTTCAATTCTTACTATTAGTTCTCTCTCTCTCTCTCTCTCTCTCTCTCTCTCTCTATATATATATATATATATATATATATATATATATATATATATATATATATATATATATATATATATATATATATATATATATATATATATATATATATATATATATATATATTTATTTATGTATCTTGTTCAAATTTTCAATTCTTTTTATTCATTCACTCAAGTTCAAATATATTTTTTTAACTTATAGTGGATGACACTTGAGGCTAATACAGTTTTTTTCAATTATTAATTCATCAATTAAACTCAATGATTAATTTTAGTTTTATCAGAAGATTCGCTCCAAGAGCATGGCGCGATTCTTATTTCGCCAACAAGACTCGCCCCAAGAGACTCTCCCTTCTTATTTCGCCACTGCGTTGTCATTCAGTTAGCAGTAAACCTAAAAATCGGGATTTGAAATGATTACACGAGAAAAAATTATTACACGAGATTTTTTTTATTATTTCACATATAATGATATTATTTAATAAAAAGTAAGAAAATAAATTTTTTCTTCGCTGACCTAAATAGGAATTGATTAAAAAATTTTTTATATATATTACTTGTTCTTTTTCGAAGCCCTTGAAAATTTCAATAATCAAAAAGATAATGGCTTTTAGTTCATGACCGGATCATCACATAGACATGAGACTCACTGCCTCTTTTAACACTGTAGTAATAAACTAAATTTTAAAAAGCTAATGGAAGTTCATCATTAAAACAAATTATGCAAATTAGCATTCTGTACGAAATGTTACCCTTGTAAGATGAAAAATATGCTGAACAACTACTAAGTCTATGGAACGTATTTAAAAAAGCATTTACGGATCTTAAATCTTTAGAATACAAGCTTACTTTGTTTGCTAGAATTTTGTAGCATTCCTTAAACCCTTAAAAGCACGAGTTTTTTCTGAAAAGTTAGTAAAAAAAATGATAGGATTTTTTTTTTTTGATAGAAAAGGAATGTGTAGTTATAAAGTTTTTTTTTTTTTTTTTTTTTGCTATTTCAGTTGGGGACAGGGTGACTAGGGAGCGGTATAAGGCGATTTCACGCAGTAGGGCAAATTCTCAAATTATGACAATTCTGGCTTTAGTTTCAAACGGAAGGGCAGTTTATTGTTTGTCTATTGACTGTTGTAAACATGAAAATGAATGGGAAGGGCATTATAGTAGTTCGTCACGTTGCGATTAATTGCCTTATAGGAGGTAAAAGTTATAAAAAAAATTGTTATACAAACAAAGTGTAAAAGATTTGATTTAAAAAAAGTATAATAACCCATCTCACGCTTGCTCGCTGATTATGTACAGATGTACTTCACGAGAAATTTTTCATCGAAGTAACAATCGAAAATGTTACGAAATGTTACCCTTGTAAGCTCAAAAATATGCGGAACAACTACCAAGTCTTTGGAATGAATTAAAAAAAAAAAAAAAAAGCATTTGCGGATTTTAAATCTTTAGAATACAAGCTTTTTTTGTTGTTGTTGTTGTTTTCTGCAATTTCTTCGATAAGCAAAGAATCGGTTCTTAACTATATACAAATCCAGGTAATCTAGACACAGTGCGATTTAAAGTTAAAATTTAGTAAAGCTGTGATACCTGAATTTTCCATTTTAACCAATTTGTACTTATCGGTTAATTTTTTTTTTTTTTTTTTAAATAGAAATAAGTTTTATGTGACATCCAGAATTGTTGACTAATTTTGACAAGGATGATTGTGCATCTAAATAAAAAAACTCCGAAATTTATATCATTCGTAATCTAAAACTCTGAAAAATATTTTTTCCTAAAAAATATTTTTAGACTGAGATATTTTCTTTGATAACTACACAGACTAATGCTTAATCTATGGATAACTAATCAGTTAAAATTGTATTTTTTTTCTTACACTTTGTATCTTTTATCTGACAAGATAAAAGATATAAACTGTGGGGAAAAAATAGCATGCTGCCAAAAATAAAAAAGGTATTCAATGGAATGTAGATGGAGTCTAAGACAAGATGTCTTAAAACAATTTCATTGTGGAATCCAGTGAAATGATAGTTAACATGAACTCCCGATTAAAGAACCTCTCAAGTGGGCCATTGTTCAGGGAACTCGGGAGTAACTGTTAACTTCTTAATTAACACATTGACGAACAATAAGAACAAGTCAAGTTCGAAAATTAACATATGTTTTTGTAATTTTTAGAAGATGAGAAGTATAGTTTTACTCTTTCTGCTTAAATAAACTTAATTTTGATTCATTCAGCACCTTTAATTACGTTGCGGCTATAACCGTCATGGAGCCAGCGGACTCTAACTAATGGGACGATGGCGGCTATAACAGCAAAAATTTTAAAACGTAAATGACAGGTTTAATGACTCAAATAAGCAATTATTTGTGTGCAGCAAAGTATTTTTGGGAGTTTAACACGAAATGTTAGTTCATAATCAAACAAAAATAAATAAATGACAAAAAAAAAAATAATTTTATAATTTTAACATTATTTTCGGTGGGGAAAACGAACAGGTGGAAAATGAAATTCAATCTAAAAAAATGTTTCCAAAACGTGACTCTAGGCTTATACATGGCAGCCGGTAAATGCACATTTGTGCCGCTATAGCCATAGTGTCCAAAAACGACCGTTTCGTTTTGGACGGCTATTGCTGTCATGTCCCTTAGTGAACTTCGCTTTGACAGCTATACACAAAAGTGTTCGTCAACGTGTTAAACAGAAAGTTGTTTACTCATAGCTTTGATATAAGAACAATTCTCAAAACCTTGCAGAACTTTCAATCTTTCGATTCGGGGGAGGCAGAAGTGTTCCAAATTCACGTTCATGCTCCAAATTATGCTCTCATCTTTTACGTTCGGAGGTTAAAGTAATAAATTCTTTACTGCTAGGTACTCTGTAAAAAAACCAATTGCCTTGACCTCGTTGAACATTTGGTCGAGCAGGGTCATTTGGCCTACTTCCTTTGGCGCCCGTAGCAAAAAAACTAGCTTGTGCCAGTACCACAAAATATAGTGACGTGGGGAGGCAAGACCGCAGGCAAGGAGGAGATTTAGGGGACCTATCCCTTCCCGAAATTCAAAAATTCTAAAAGATCATTTTGTGGAAAGAAAATGAACCATGTGTATGGGTGTGACATCTTCCTAGCAGTGTACAGACAACAGTATGCTTAGAAAACAATGTGTTTAGTGAAGTTGAGTAAAACAGTAGGTGCAAATTTTATTCGACAAGAACAAATTGACTAGCACTCTTAGCAATTCATGACAATATTGACGCACAGTCGAAAGAAATTGGGAGATTTTTTTGCAAATCTTCAAGGCGAGCATATTTTATAATAATAGTAAAAAAAAATTGAAAATGTTCATTTTCTTTCAAAATTTTTCCTTTGTTATACTTCTGTTTTAAAAATTAGCATTTAATACCATATATTGTTTATATCTTTTCAATGTTAATTTTACTATTAAATTCATTCTGCAGTTACTTCATTACTCATTATAGACTTTATATTTGTTCATTATATAGTTTTTTAATTATTTTGATATTTTAAAACCACATTGTACTATGATATTCAGGGGTAGACACACATAAGAAAACCTCTAGTTTTATTGTATATAACATATTCAGAAAGAACTCTGAAATTCCAAATCAAGAAACTAACAAATTTATGTATTACATGAAGAGGAAAAGTATTTATAGTGAAATACGTTTAACACGAAAACGCTTAAAACGAAATATCGGTTAACACGAAATAATACAGCAGTCCCGACAAACTACTATGCATTTTCATGCCAAAATGACGAACATCGCTAAAAGTTTGCACAATTATTTAGACGCACATTCCAATGGAGATATGAATAACAAAATGGACGCATCGGGCAATTTCATGGTATAAAAAGAGAATGCAGAAAAAATATCAGATTATTCTCTAAAAATGTTTTCTTTTTTACAACACGTGAAAATTTTGTATTAAACTTCATTAAGTTCTAGTGAATGTTTTTGTTTCATTGATTTTTATTAAATACGTACATGCATTTATACATATCTATGCAAACAAAACGTACTCTAAAAAAATTTTGTTAAATATGTTTTTTTTTTCTAATATCCTTGTTGTAGCAGCGCGCAACGGCCATCTGCGCGCGCACCCTTTTTGTTTTAGTGGAAAAGGACAAGACTGTTAGAGAGTTCGTTGTGTGTGGTGTGTTAACGTGCGAGGGCCTCCTGCTCTCTGCATTCTCAATAATGTTAATTGTTAAGTAAACTTGTAAATATGTGTAAATATATTAATAATTAAACGTAATTTGTTAAATGTAGACATTTTTGTTCCTGTGTTGGATTTATAGTGTTACAGATTGGCGCCCAACCCGTGGCTCGAAACACGAAGCCGAAGACATGACCACAGATAAGTGATTTCTTTTCTTTTTGACAAGCACTCAAGGAACTTTATTAATTTTGTCATCCTGACAAATGAAGAAGAGATTCTGATTTGAATTCACCCTGAATTCGTTTTGTTTTATTATGATCATCCAGATCAAATTTAAATACCGCATGCCAGTTCCTTTAGTGCCTGACGATTGAAATTTGAATAGTTTGTGTTTCGGTCCAAGTTTTGAATTTTATTTTTCTTAACATTTTTATTATTAGGACTTATGGATATTGTTAATTTCAATTGTTTTGATTAAGAATTCATAAAGATAGTTAATATTTCAGTGTTGAATATTGGTGCAGGTTCAATTTAATTTGGATTTTTGTATTAATAACAAAAGATATTGCTCAGGTTAATGTTCTTTTTTTGTGTTGCTTATTATTTAATTTTCCATCGATGATTCTTTTTAATAGAAATATTATGTATCTGAAATATTTGTATAATTAAGAAGTATTATTTTATTCCTTCAAATTTATTGATACTTCCGGTTTCAAATCGGAATAATATAGTTTAGTTGATTAATCAGATGTATGCATATTATGTCATTCTAATGAGCCATTCTCGCAGTAATTGAGTTTTACCATTAATTTTAAGTTTGGCCTGAAAAGAATAAAAATGGCATATCTTGCTAGAGGTAAAAAATGCGACCTTTTGGTTTTGGCCGCAGAATTAGGCATCGAGTTGGAACCCGACGCCACAGTAATAAAAATTAAAGATGTTATAACCGGATGTACTTCATATGACGAAGAATTCACAAAAACATTGTTGGATACAATCATTAGCACCAGAAAAGAATCCGAAGTAAAAGAAAAGGAAGCAGAAACCGAGAGACGGCAAATGGAATTTGAATTAGAGAAACTAAAGTTACAAAATTTAAATCATGCTTCGGAAACAGGAACCGTTCTTACCGATAGTGATACGGATGTATCTAAATTTGAAATTAAAGGTTAATCCCTCAGTTTGACCCGAAGGTAGATGACATTAGTACGTTTTTAAACCTTTTCGAGAGACAACTGTCATTTTTGAAAATACCAGAATCAAAATGGGTGGTATATCTGATCGGGCTTTTACCTATTGAAATTTCAAAATTAATTGCTATAGAATCGGATTCTCCGGATAAACCACCGGAATATGGGGAAATAAAAAAAATTTTATTACGTCGATTCAAGATGAGTGCAGAGAAATTCCGACAATTTTTCGTCCAACACAGAAAAAATCCAGACTCCACGTGGAGAGATTATTTCTATGATTTGAGAAAATTTTTTGAAGGTTGGCTCAGTGAGCTTAATATCACTACATTTGATCAGTTAAAAGATCTAATAATTTCTGATCAAATCAAAAAGAAGTGTCCTCCGGATTACAAAGATCATTTTTTAGATCACTGGAGTGAATTGAGCGATCCAGTTGCTTTAGTTGATAAGCTAGATGCTTATGAAGAAAGTAGAAACTTAAAAGGTAGAAACACGAACCATGAACAACATAGAATGGAAAATTCTAAGCCGAGTAACAATTTAAGAAATTTTAAGAATAGTGTTAATTATAAATACTCAACGAATAGAACTGTTAATAAAATTAACGAAAGACCTATTAGCTGCTATGGCTGTGGGAAACCTGGTTTCATAAAGGCAAAATGCCCTACGTGTTCCCCAAACATTAAAGTTGATTCCGCCCAGGTTAGTTGCTTGAAATTTCAAACGTGTGCGATACAAGAACCCAAGGCAATGTTAATGAAGATTAAAATAAATGGTATGTGGGGTTTAGCATGTGCTGACACTGGAGCCAGCCACACTGTTGCTGGAGAAACCCTGTATAACCTCCTCCGAGAACAAGGGGTAATTTTTCGTAAAGTGAATTTAAATATAACACTCGCGGACGGAGTGCCGAAATTCTCTGAAGTTTATAATACCGAAATAGACATTGAATTGTTAGGGAAAAGAATTCCTACTACACTATTTGTGTTACCTACAGCTAAGGACAATCGAACTCTCCTTGGTACTGATTTTTTATCCAAAGCTGGTGTTAGCTTGGATACTCAGAACAGGAAATGGTATTTCAACAGTAATCCTAGGAAAAAAATTCAATTTTGAGAAAGATACATTTATACCAGCTTGTGTGCCACATAAAAACTCTTTCGAATCCTCAGGTAATTCGCAAAACATTAGCACTATATCATCCGATAAAATTATTGTGTCTCCTGAGCTGAACATTTTCGTTTTGAAAGAAACTGAAGGCAGTCACTTATCTGCCGAGGAAAGGTTACAATTATGTAAACTGTTAGAAATGTTTACGGATATCTTTCAGCCAGGGGAAGAGCCTACACCTAGAATTAAACATTATATAGACACTGGTAATAATCTCCCTGTAGCTATGCCACCATATCGCATGTCTCCATTAAAGAAGGACATTCTTAAGAAAGAGTTAGAGAATCTTTTGGCCAATGGCACAATTGAAGAATGTGAGTCACCGTATGCCTCACCAGTGGTGCTAGTTCCAAAACCTAATGGTCAATTTCGCCTTTGTGTGGACTACAGAAAGTTGAATTCCACTATAAAAACGGATAAATACCCTCTGCCTAGAATGGATGATTTGCTCCATGAAGCTAAACACACTCCTTACATGTCAACGATAGATTTAAGATCCGGATATCACCAAATCGAGGTAAATCCCACTGATCGAGATAAAACAGCTTTCGTGTGCCCTTTTGGTACTTACAGATATTGCCGCATGCCTTTTGGGCTTAAAAATGCTCCGGCGACATTTCAAAGACTAATCGATAACTTCAGAAACTCCCTGAATGATGTTTTGGTTCTGTCGTACTTAGATGACATAATAATTTTATCTGAAACTTTCGAGAAGCATATTGATGATTTAGGAAAAGTATTATCAAAATTGCGTGAGTTTTAAATTACATGCTAACAGAGAGAAGTGTAATTTCGCCTGTAACCGAGTGAAATACTTGGGACACTACATTACCAATTCTGGTCTTGAAGTTGACCCAGATAAGGTTGCCGCCATTCAAAATTTACCATCTCCCAGGAATTTAAAGCAAGTCCAATCCTTTTTGCAAACTTGCTCGTGGTATAGAAGATTTGTACCGAACTTTTCTGACATAGCAAGGCCCTTAAGTAATCTCACGAAGAAAAATAGCCCTTGGAAATGGGGAAAAGAAGAGGAAAACGCATTTAAAAACCCTAAAACATCATCTGATTAGTCCTCCTGTTCTACGACAAAATGACCCAAATAAGCCATACATCTTGCGAACCGATGCTAGCAACTACGCGCTTGGAGCAGTGCTGTTGCAAGGTGAGGGAGCTGAGGAGCACCCTATTGAATATGCGAGCAGACTATTAAACGATGCAGAACGGAACTATACAACCACAGAACGAGAAGCGTTGGCAGTGGTTTGGGGCCTAAATAAATTTCGGGGATACATCGAGGGACAAGATATAACAGTGACATCAGATCATCAACCTCTTCGTTGGCTAATGAGTTTAAAATCTCCAACTGGAAGACTTGCTCGTTGGGCTTTGCAAGTCCAGTCGTTTGCCCCAAAGATGGAATACATACCTGGAAGAGCCAACGTTGTGGCAGATCTCTTGTCAAGACCTTTCTGCCAACACGCTGAAGAATATTGCCAATTCTGCAAAATTGCCATTGATATGCCAACACGAAGTCCCAGAGAATTACGAGAAGAACAACTTAAGGACGCAGACCTTAAAAAGATCATTGAATCATTTGAGAGTCCTGCTAAAGATGAAAATTTTACAAATTGGCTAAATCGGGGATATTTGTTGAATCAAGGAGTCTTATACCGATATTCACCAGAAGCAGAGCAGAGACAGAAGAAGCCCAGTTAGTAGTGCCAAAGCATGAATGTGAAAGAATACTGAAAGAATATCATGATGCCCCAATGGCGGGACATTATGGTGTAGAAGGAACACTAAGTAAGATAGCGAAGCGGTACTACTGGACTGGCATGCGTAGATACATTACAGAGTACATAAAGAATTGTGAAGATTGTTGCCGATTTAAAGCTAGTAATCAGAAACCTTCAGGTTTGCTACAAACACCTGTATATAACCAACGTTTTGAATCAATTTCAATTGACTTATTTGGACCATTACCCAAGAGTCCTGATGGTAAAAAATGGATATTTATAGTAGAAGACTGCGCTACTAGATGGACTGAACTTTTCGCATTAGAACATGCTACAGCTAGGGAATGTGCTATCACCCTGATAGAAGAAGTTTATTTACGTTATGGATTCCCAAGAAGAATAATAAGTGACAATGGAAGTCAGTTTGTTAGTTCAGTGATGCAGCAAGTTTGTTATCTTCTTAATATAGATCAGGTGTTAACCCCGGTATATCACCCACGGGCAAACCCGGTGGAGAGGAAGAACCGAGACTTAAAACCAAGATTGGCAATCCTTGTCAAAGGTAACCACACTATTTGGAGTGAGAAACTCCCAACCATACGTTTTGCCCTGAACACAGCAAGATGCGACACAACAGGTGAAACAGCAGCATTTCTTATGTTCGGAAGAGAGCTTCGAACAACAGACGATGTTACTCGCGACCTTCGAGCTATTATCTCAAATGACAACTTCGTGCCCGAGATAACGCCCTATTTGAAACGTTTGGCAAATTATATGAATCAGTTGAAGTCTGATATAGAATTGAAACAGGATAAAAATAAATTTTATGCTGATAAACATATCAGAAAAACGCCTCAATTCAAAACAGGTGATAAAGTGTGGGTAACTCTCCACCCCAAAAGTCAAACCAAATCCGAAAGAACAGCTAAATTTATGCCACGACGCGATGGCCCATATGTTATTTTTAAAGTACAATCTCCTACATCTTATTTGATTGCTACCCAAAATAATCCTTTTACTCCCATAGGAAAATACCACTCATCATGCCTCCAACCTTATAGAGGGCAAGGGATGAGCAACCCAATGTTGCCCCTGAAAAGAAGAGGTCGACCAGTTGCTGAAAGTAATCAACAGCAAGACTCTACCCCAGTCAGAAGATCTCCTAGACTTCACCCATCGACATGAGGACATTAGTCGATGGTTGAGGGGAAGGATGTAGCAGCGCGCAACGGCCATCTGCGCGCGCACCTTTTTGTTTTAGCCGTAAAGGACAGACTGTTAGAGAGTTCGTTGTGTGTGGTGTGTTAACGTGCGAGGGCCTCCTGCTCTCTGCATTCTCAACAATGTTAATTGTTAAGTAAACTTGTAAATATATTAATTAATAATTAAACGTAAATTGTTAAATGTAGATAGTTTGTGTTGGATTTATAGTGTTACAAACTGCATTTTAAGGTTTTTTTAAGTTTCAGAAAAGTACAAGATTTTTGCCAAATCATTTAAAGAGAACAAATGTATCCACAAATAAAAAATATGCGCATGACATTAATGCTAAACTATAACATCATTAGAGATGGAATGAAATTTGTGTTAAAAAATTAGATAGAAAAATGGCGTAGCTGAATTAAAAATGAAAGTGGTATGCCAAATTACAATTTTTTTTAAATAAAATAAGTCAAGTAAATATGGCCAGAAAACAAAATCATATTGAAAATAATTTTAAATACTTTTGGAGCTAAAGTTATTTTTTGGTAAATTATGACATTCAAAAATTAAAGAGCTCAGAATGCATTAAATATTTTGATTTCAGGTAAATTACGATGTATTAAATTAAGATTGATGTATTTTTATTATCTGTCATGAAGTTGATGGCGTTAATGAGTTGACGCCAAAACGTGCTAAAAAATTGAACAGTTTTTGCGTGTTTATACTCTGTATCTCAAAACGGATTACTCAAAATTGAATTATATAATTTCTAGGATATTCTCTACAACATAATAAAAATGTGTGTGTCAAATTTAGTACACTGTGATGAAGTTGCCTACTAAAAAATAAAAGAAAAACCCCATTCTCTACTCTCCCATTCCCATAAATAAAAGAAAAACCCATAAAAATAACTTAAATAAATAAAAATCTTACTCGAATTTATAAAATATCGTTTCGAGAAGTTATGCAGAATGTCATGAAGTAATCCTGCACCAAATCTCATGTATGTAGCTATTACCGTTTACGCTCAATTATGTTATAAACAAAAATACACAGTCACAAACATTCATCTTTATTTATATAGATATTGATCATAAAATATACAATGCAACCAAGAATATACCACTTTTTGTCACATCTTTACGCCAAATTTGATCGACGTCTTTTAGTCAAAATTACCGGTCTGGCACTAGCACCAAAGTGAATTACTAACAACTATGAGTTTTTGGAGCAAGCATAGAACATGCAAAGCTCAGGTGCCCCCTGCAAACTTCCATTCTGTTAGAGCAAGCACGAATGAGGAATTTGCACATGTGGGGGATTCGAACAACTTAGTATTTTTCTGATAATTCCAGACTCGTAGATTCCACAAATATTTTCAAAAATTTAAAAAACTGGGTCCATCATTTTAAAAATTAATTTTAAAGTTAAGCTAAAATCACGTGACATCAAAACGCTCCGTGATTGGTTGTGACGTCATAGTTCACACTATCCAATATTTTCTTATTGCTTGTAAGCGCGCACTATTTTCCGATTTTGTTTTTGCAAGTTCTTGAAATTTTCTAGCTATCAAAATTTATTTTTATTTAAACCTGAAGGTATATTGTATCGATATCGATAGCTTAATTATCTCATTTTGTTAAAAATGTCTCTTCTACCTGGATTTACCAAAGGACAGTCGGACAACTTCCCGAAAATTGACAGTATGTCAATATTTTCGTTCTAGGGAAAAAAACCCGGATTTTTTGCTAGCAGAAATACTCAAAGGTGAACTGTGACGTCACAAACTCGGCGGATGAAAAGTATCTTTTTTGAGAGACGTTAAAAAAGTCCGCTCTAAAACCCATTAGAAATCACTAATTAGGCCCCCAAATGAAAGAAAAATATGTACTGTCCTGCTTAATTTTTTGTCTTCTATCATTTAAAATTAAAATTAGAAAGCGTGAAAATTCCTCATTGCAATTAATATACTACTTCATCGACTTTTTTTTGTTGTTGTAAAGCTGATTCTAGGAACTTCTGTCTCGCAAATATTGTCAGACGATAAATTACTGCATACATTTCTACGACATGTTAATTTCTTCTACCTAAAATATTCCTTTGCTTCTGAGAAAATTTTTAAATCAATTGATTGTTTCCTTTTATCCAGTAAATATAAGCACTTTGTGATTCGTTAGTTGAATAAAGAAAAGCTATAAGACTTCGGGTTCATAAAAACAGAACTGACAACATTTACAGAAGGGAAAGGGAAAACTTCATATCTCGCAAAATGGTTCATTTTAGAATGGATGACAGCATGTGAAGTGTTTAACAGCTTTGATGAAAATTACTACTTGTCACTTCGAATGATAACTGCTGACTGAAACGTCAACAATGATGCTGATTATAACATTTTTTAAAAAATGATGTTAGACCATAAAGTGAAAAATTACTTTCATTTTACGCCTTATTGACTGCAGGTATGGAAAAATTGGAGAGTGTTATCCCTACAATTTCAGTTACACTTCTACATATGGTTGTCACTTATGAAGCATGATCAAATATGACTGCCTCCTATGCCCCAATTGTTAAACATGGTAATAGATGTGCCTAATGGTTATCGTGACCATTTATTTTTTCCTTGAAGCAGGACATCTATTCATTTTAAATAAATATTCATGTAATTATTTATTTTTTCCTTAAAACTTATGTACATTCGAGTTTATTAATAGTTTATTAAAGCAAAGAGCAGGTAGCAACATCCTAAAATAAATAATTTGTTGAATATTATTTCTCATAATCCAATTTATTTACCACGCAGAAATGTTTTATATTTTATAAATAAGAATGAAATTCTTAGTAAGATTTCATAAAATTACACGGTTTAGAAGATCTAAAATGCAGATCAGTGTACCCCATATCTTTTTCATAATTTTATATTATACACTTAGCATTCTTTATAAGCTGCCTTATAAAAATGGTTCTCAAACTTTAAGAAGTCAAAAATTCTACAAATAAATATATGCACTATTGCATAAACAATTTTGGAACAGATGCATTATAGACGCCGGTCCCGTCTGCCATGTTTCTTTTGGCGACCAACAGAAAGACGTGTGTTTTGAAAAATCGCCAAGTAGAAAAACATGATGGAGGTACGTGTTTTCTGAAAGATCACCCCCCCCCAAAATAAAACATGGTGGCGGTCACATGGCATATTTGAAACTCAACATTAACAAAACTAAACTTTAAAAGAAAAAAAACAGATTAACAATTTAAAGCATTATTAAAATAAAATTAGCATAACAATTATCATTTTTTACGTTATTTAAAAAATAAATAACAGATTAGTAATATTTATGATACATATCAACATAATAAACACAATATATAGCATTTTAAGAAGCATTAATATTAAAAAAAATCTAACATGTGAGGGGGGTTCCCCCCTCAACCCCCCCCCTTATAATAAAAGAACCACCACCCCACCAAGTCAGAGCAAACACACAAACCCACTCATCGCCCCATACAATCGCCAAATTTGGCGACACAAAAACACGGCGTCTATAATGCATCTGTACCACAATTTTGAGAAATATGTTATAATAAAGTTTAACAAATAAACAAAAAGTTAAATTAAAAATATAATTAAACAGTTTAATAAATGATATACTAGTTATGTCTAATAAATAAACAATTATGAGATGAAAAAGTACTAGGAAACAATAAATAATTTGCCCTTTTGCAGCCTTATATTAAACATAACGACAAAGGATAGACTTTGCTTTCGATACAGACAAAAAAGAAGGTTATGTAATTTTCACTAATATTTAGAGTAGGCCCTGATATTGTTTTCTTACTTGTCTTATCTTTCACTCACTTCCAGAATACACATTTTCTTTGTGTGTATTTATCTGCAAATAAGTAATATGTACATTGAAACTACTTTCAATATTTCAAACGTCTTAACATAGAAGAACACTGCATTAGCTACAAATGCTAAACTTACTGTCAAATCAAGACTTTTTAAAGTGCAATATTAAGCGAATACCTCGCAATAGTGTTCGTCATACTTAACAAAATCAGTGTTCTAGCAAAACCTGTAGAAGCGTTCAGATCTAATTCTCTACGTGTATTTGCAAAACCTGTCTACAGCCTGATTAACACTTTGGACCCTACTTTTGCATGATTAAAATCCAACTATGAAAAGTAGTTTAATTTAATGTTGACACACTAAAAGAAGTTTACATCGAGTTTAAAGTTTTTAACTGCAACCGTTTACGTAATGCCCTTTCCATTCATTTTCATGTTTAAGATAGCCAATAGGCAACCAATGAGCTGCCCTTCCGTTTGAAACGAAAGCCAGAATTGTCATAAGTTGAGATGTGTTCTGCTGCTTGAAATCGCCCTATATATCCTAATCTTACTGTTAACTGGGGCTATTTGTCCCAATCATTCTGTTTAATAATAAAAAAAAATGGAAGAACAAAAAAATATAAAAGATAGATGCAAACGGAATTATAGTAGTCAATATTATTCTACTTTTTCGGCTTTTTTCGTACGGATGTCACTGGCCACAAAAATATTTGTTTTTCTATCCCGAAATTCTTTACTCTCTAGTTGTGCTATGAACTCACGAATTCACCCTTCTATCTCTTTGCTCTTATGTGTTTATTTTTCGCTCGTTGTCATTTTTGTGCTTACTGACAGAAGCCTCTGGATTGACGGGCTCGGCCCATATGGTCCAGTTGCATCACCACCTTTGATGCCTTTGATGCCTTAATTATAGTAGTTTATACTTTTTCTCTTACATTGCATTCATTTCATCGATAGAAACCCAAATTTGGCGATTAAATTTTGTCACCAAATTTGACGAATTACGCACATTCTTGACGATTATTAGTTGGACCTATTCCAGGTCACATAGCACAATTTTCCTAATGCAAGTGAGCCAAATGTTGGTTGAATAAACAGAGAGGTGCTCTTCAACACCGGAGCTCATGGGTCCGAATCTCATTATTGGCATGGATGTCCGTAGCCTTTTCAGAATCGGCTAAGCAGTAGGTCCCGGTTACATTAGCCAGCGTGTAGAATAAAAAAACAGACCTTAGCGCTCCAAACCAACAACTCTAATACCAGAGACCCTAAAAACGTCACAGTCGTTCATAAATACAGGAAATTAAGATTAACCTTTGTGCTTATGACATTTAGAGTGTTTACAATTTTATTTATTTAAGTTCTTAGCAAATTAGATCTAATCTGTTCATTGACATTACCGGTATAATAAGAGGTTTCGATGCAATTCCTGGAATTCAAGTTTAACTCCTTTCATTATTTATTCAAAATTCAATTATCCGTGACTGCACGCGATCATATTTTCGCAAGCTTTCGTAACTAGAAAAATAATTTGCATACAAATTAGTGCAAGAATGAGATGTTTATATATTTATAGAAAACGGGGAATGGAAAATAGTTTTAGACGAAAAAACTTATTTATTTTCTTAAAGGATAAAGAAATGTAAAGAAAGAGCAATTATAGAAAAAATAAAAGAAAAAACAATGACCAAAATGGAAAACTATTTTGTCGTTGTTGCCTTAGGTCCCGTGAAAGAGGAACGATTATTTTAAAGGATGTGGGGGTGTTTTAAAAAATAAAAGGAGCATCTAAACTTAACAACTGTCCTGAATTGTCCGAATACCAATTCTAAAAAGTGGTAAAATGTTGTAGGTCTAAGAAGATTTTATTTGTTTCCTGCCATTGCCATTTTTATTTAAAGAGTTCCTTAAGGCTGCTTTTACACTGACAATTTGGTCGACAGGCATAATTATCTATATAAAGACGGCATGACATTTAGTTGAAAAATGAAATGCGAAACAAAAAAGAAGCTACTTTGCGCTCAACTGCTTTTTTATTACAGTGTTTATCCCCCAAATATATGTTCCATAAAGTGGCAGCAATGAAATAGGCTTAAGGAAAGCGCAAACAACAGACGATTTTCAACTGCCGATTATTCTAGCATCAGTGAGCAAGATAAATTGCATCTGTACCGCAAATGACATTTCTTCTGAGAGCGTAAATAATCGACTCGTAACATTTTGAAAGTAAGTAGGGACTTCGTCGGATTGCCTTATGCAGCTTTCCCCCCACCGCTTCCCCTTTAATCCATTCGAAAAATCTCCTAAAAGACGATGGTGTAAGTATTAGCTGCCTTGAGTCTCTTAGGAAACAGACGTTTCGGAAAGAAATAAATGACATTTGCATAAGAAACTTAACTGATGTGCTTTCTCATTTTGTTGTTTTCATTCACGAAATGGTCGTTTATTATGCGGGGCTTATTTACATCTAAAGCTGATTTTGAAGACTTATTTTATTAGAGGTCAAAACACAATCCCTTATTCAGACTGAAAGTGCCGGATTTCGAGGCAGAGGAGCAAGTGTTTTAGAAGTCCAAGGTTTGATTCGAGACAATAACAGAACTCGGTAGGAAGAAAAGGCTCTCTGCATGCGAGACAGTTGATTATGACCTTAATTTTAAATTTAATCTACCCTTTTTATCATTTTAAGACGAAATCTTAAATTGACATTTTATTTATTTAGGGCATATTTAACAAATCGAGAATAAATATGGAAGGATTTGAGTGAAATGATTAGGAGCAAATAATTCATTAAAAAATAGAGGAGTTATTCCATGTTTATATTAATAAATAAAAGATTATTTTATATGTATTATTATATGTTTATCTTTTTATGCCGATGTATAATTATTTTCATTTCTACATGAAGAGCTATTATGCGTAAATTTTGGAGTAAGTGTGTAATATACGGTTATTCCAAAATTATGTACTTTCACTGTATATACGTAATATTACATATACATACACACATAGATGTCGATATTCAAGTCTGTAGGGGACCTTTGAGTACCGGATTCTGATTGCATGAAAAATTAAGATCAAATACCACTATATCTCTAAAAATTAATTTTTCCAAAGTATGGAAAAGATAAAATAGCTAATGTCTTAAATTTTAATTGAAATATTTAATTGTAATGTTGTTTTCTTGAAAATGACACATATGGATCAATAAAGCAAAAATACTTTTTAACGCGCTGGTATATTTCACCGCCAACTTACGCGTGCAGCAGAGGGCGTTTTTTCATGAGAAAAATCGCAGTAAATCGAAAACTACTTTGTTTTTATGAACGAATTTTTTTATTTTATACTTTAATATATATTGTATGATTATTTAACAAAAAAAAAAACCCTAATATTTTTATGAAATCACAAAACTAAAAGATTTTTAAAATTTTACAATGTATTAAAAAATACATTTTCATGACAAGTACAAATATAACTATTTATTATCAATTTTGTATTCAACAATAAAAAACCAAGTTTCAAATTGACAAAACACGACTAGTACGTTTTGGAGCTAGGAATTGGATTGAAGACGAAGTAACGCAACAAAAGACCGAGTAACTCGACAATCATAACTTGTGGAAAGAAAAAATGCAAAGCGTTGCATAGCAACTCAAACAACACGCATATAATGTCACACATACATATAATTATACGTATTTAGTAGATTTGTGGTGGTTAGCGGGTATCCACCACAAATCTACTAAATGCGTATTTTTACGTGACTCGCGCTCCAGTGACAGACTGCAAAAAACGTAAAAATACGTTGTCCGCACGCGAAGTGTTAAACTTAAATTTATATGGCGAAATTTGGAGTACTGTCTAGGGCACCGTATACTGTTGAGCTGGTACTGAACACACATACATAATTATTTACTTATATACTTATTTTGTATTATACTTATTGAGGGAATTGTAAACTTACTCTTCCGATTTTTTCCATGTGATATATTCTTACATTTAGTGAACATAAGTCCTAGTTAAGTGTTTACCATAGTACGTTTAGTGTCCTAGACTACAATTTCTTAGAGGTTCATTGCTATTTAACTTGAATTCTATAAATGAACAGAATTTAAGACGTAAAATATAATATTAAAATATTTTTCTTATTGCTTGTACACAGAAATTTATGTATCTAATCTTTTAACACTTCGCGTGCAGGCAACGTATATTTACGTTTTTTGCAGTCTGTCACAGGAGCGCGGGTCACGTAAAAATACGTATTTAGTAGATTTGTGGTGGATACCCGCTAACCACCACAAATCTACTAAATACGTATAATTATATGTATGTGTGACATTATATGCGGGTTGTTTGCGTTGCTATGCAACGCTTTGCATTTTTTCTTTCCACAAGTTATGATTGTCGAGTTACTCGGTCTTTTGTTGCGTTATTTCGTCTTCAATCGAATTCCTAGCTCCAGAACGTACAAATCGGGTATTTTTCAATTTGAAGATTGGTTTGACAAAATTGATAAAATGAGCCGTTGTGACAAAGATAGTGATGAAGAAATAGGCGCTGACAGATTATCGGATTTTAATTTTAAAAGTCGTTTATTTTTGTGATTTCGTAAAAATATTGTTTTTTTTTTTTTTGTTAAATATTCATACAGTATATATTAAAGTGTAAAATAAAAAAAGTTTCATTCATAAAAAGAAAGTAGTTTTCAATTTAGTGCAGGCTTGCAACTGCTGAGGTACTTTCAAAAAGGTGAGAAAAGTGACAAATAATACAGAATAAGTGACCAAAAAGTGACTAAAAATTGAAAAAAAAAAGCGATTTTTTGTTCTCTTCTTGATTACAGATGCTATTATTAAAATTGATTTTTCTATTTATTTTAACTCTAAATCAAGTGATTCATTCAAGACATGATTTTAGCATCGATTACAAAAAGGTTAAAAGTTTTGTTTAACAGAACTCAACATTGCTTTTCATTCAAGAAAATCTATAAATTAGATTTGAAAACATACAATACGTTAATTTTATAATCACAATTTTCTGCATATATTAATGATGTTTTGAAATATGTACATAGCTAGATTAGAGTATCTAAACAAAAATTTTGAAGAAAAAAAAGAAGAGAAATGTATGTTTTGACATAAATTACTTTAATGTATTAAATGTACATTTCAGTACAAATGTAGGTTTCAGGAACTTCTTTACGACTTTTTAAAATCACTCAATTCTGGAAACCATATGACTAATTACATTTTAATAAGAAAATTAAGATTAGAGCATCCCATTTTTGGTCTTTTATTAAAATAGTTTGTTATTAATTCAGATTTTCTTTTTTCAACAACAGACTTTTCCTATGATACACCATGAAAAAAGTGACTGTTTACTTAAAAAAAGTGACTAGAAGTGATCAATTGTAAAAAAAGTGACTAAAGGTGAGAAAAGTGACGGAATTGCAAGCCTGTTTAGTGTGATTTTTCTGAATAACTAAACTTTTGCGCGATCCGAGAAAAAACGCCCGCTGCACGCTTAAGTTGGTGGTAAAGTATAACCGCATGCCAAGTGTTAAGTAATGAATCTACTTTCCTATTCTTAGTGGAATTCCTCAAGGTAGTCTAAAACTAAACTAAAATCTCTGGTGCCACAGCCCAACTAGGAACCATGGCATGCGGTGTCAATTTCTATTATCGAGACCAAGGGCCCTGGGGTGCGAAGCATATGTCCCAGTTAGGTGGTCATATTTACGTGGAATCTCCAGTGCTTAGTTCCCAAGCATTCTTGGTCCTCAGTTTGTCTACCCACTGAAGAGATAAAAGGCTGAGTTAACCTTGCCCATACGCAGTACCGAACCTCGGATCTGAGTCAGGGAAGCGTGAAAAGCTACCCAAACACCATTGAGCTTCAAGGTAGTCTACTTGGAACTAGAGTTGTAAACAGTGGAAAAAACCCGGTTTTTTTTGGGGGGGGGGAAGAGAATTTTGAAAATTTCCAAAACATGGGAATTTTGAAGTATTTTGAAGTCGCCAATTCCTATGACACAATGAGAACCACCATTTTTTTCTGTCTTTGTCGTAGACCTCAAAAGTTGATATTTTCACAAAATTTAACTATTATATGCTATGAAAAAAAATTGAATAATTGGGATTAACTAACTATATTTGACAAGGTATCATGTTTAGCATGAAAGTATGAGTATATTTTTCCTTTGAGAAATATCCAATATTTTTATTATTACATAAATATTAGGCAATAATCTGTAGTGTCACAAAATCCATAAATCATTATTGATATATTTTTATTATAACATCTCTCTCTCTCTCTCTCTCTCTCTCTCTCTATATATATATATATATATATATATATATTATATGTATGTATGTATGTATGTATGTATGTATATATATATATAATATGTATATATATATATATATATATATGTATATATATATGTATATACATACATACATACATACATACATATATATATATATATATATCTTATATAACTTATATAATATATATATATCTTATATATGTATGTAATATTAAAATCCCTTATTTACGTATTTTAATATTAATTTAATAACTTTTGTTCATAAAAAAAGTTCGGGGTTTGCGCGGTAATTCTGATTTTTCCCTCCAGACTCGCTATAGACTTAGTAGAGCCTCTGTCTGGACTACTTTAGCCAACAGTTAGCGAGTTCTCTTTAAACATGGGTATTTTGTATCACGTGATCAATTATGCTTAGGGATTATTTGTAGTCTTTTAGTTTAGGAATCCCTACTTGAAAAGTGTATGTGCGGGGCCAGATGGTCTATGTGCACGAAGCTGTAAAGCTGTCTGCCTGTTGTACGGATTTCATGTTTATTACCAGAAATAAACTGTGTTGTGACCTCTAATTAGTATCGCACTTCATCACACACACACACACACACACATATATATATATATATATATATATATATATATAATGTGTATGTGTGTAGGAATTGGACTCAAAATGCAACAGTGTGATTTGATTACACCTTTAAATGATATATGTATTACAAAAAATAATAAACTGTTATTTTAAATTTAAGGATATTTATTTTTATATTATAAAAGGATGGGGAAAAGTTTAGCATAAGCAATTTACATAATAAATAATGATAAAAAATAATGTATATAATTGTTAAATATTTGTAAAATTATTGCCGATAGGTGGCACTTTGGTTTTGAGAGCTTCTGTGTGAGTCGCTGGGACAGAGGCTACTATGCAGCCACGGATAAGAGAGCATGTCTCTTATTGCCTCACGTTACGCAAAATGTATGTTATTTTGTAAATAGTATTTGCTTAATAAATGTGTGTAAAAGCTACAGTCCTCGATTAATCCGACGGATATTCACCTAACAATAATTATTATATTAGCAATTAAAATTGAAGCAACCAGTTATGTGTTTGATTAGACTAACTGGGTAACTAATTACATAAGTATTACTATAAAATCATTCAAATGTTCATTGCTATTATTTCTTGAATATATATATATATATATATATATATATATATTATATATATATATATATATATATTGCCAAAAAAAAATCTCTTAAATAATATGCTAGTTCTTAAATAGCCACTGTTGAAAAAATAAATGTAAACCTTGTTAAAATGATTTCTTCCCAAAATTCCGGGTTTATTCTCCAAAATTCCCGGGTTTATTCCCACCTCTTCAAAATTCCGGGTTTTTTACATCTCTGCTTAAAACCTAAACTGTTAATTTATATTCATGTCATTCCCTCATATCCCAAAATAGTGCTTTTCCCTAAGCAGATGACAAAGCTATCCTTGTCTGACACATAACTCATTGTTTTGCTATTCGAAATTATCTCAAAATTTACGAAAATTGGATCACCTGTTGTCGCATTAAGGTAAATCCAGCAAAATATGCTGGCCTTATTTTTAACAGAAAAAAAAATTGTTTTAAATTTTATGGACCATAATAACTCAAAACTTTATAAAAAAGATATTCCCTGGGAAAAATCTTATATATAGGTGTTATCCTAGATTACAAATTAAATCGGAGGCTTCATATTGAGAACATTGTTCAAAAGATAAAGTCTGCAAATTGCTACTCTAAAACCTTATCTTTTGTTTAGAAGTCGTCTAAACAAAAGATAAAGTTCGATCACTAAAACGAAGTTATTGTTATACAAAAGTTCCATCAGACCCATTAACCCTTTGACAGTTTCATTTTTTTCCAGAATTCGGTCAAAAAAATGTCACATTTTTTTATTGCATTTTTTGTTCATTTTACATTTTTAAGTAAAAATATGTTATTAAAATTAATATCTCTAATATTTTTAAGCATTTATTACAACCTTTTTTCTTTCTATGAAAGCATCGTAGAACTGAAGTTTACCTTTAGTCTCATCGATATCCAAGTTAATTATCACAATTAATTTAAAAAAATTGCCTTGCTTGACTGATTCCGTCTGTACTACTACCAGAGTTACTACTATCCAGGTCATCTAGTAAACTTTCGCTACTATCATTTACAGATAACTCAGTTTCTGATTCCGAGTCACAGTTCGAATCGCAAGAAATTAGCTCCATACGCTCTGAATTATCCATTATTTAAAAGTAAAAATATATTATTCAACTCTTACATCAATAAAATTATCAGGCGGTTAGTAAAATATAACCAGAAAGCTATACACTGAAAGATAACAATTCGTCTTCTGATACAAAACATGCAAAAAAAACCCGCGCTTTTGAACCGGAGTAGAAAATACAATAAACTGCAAACTATCATTTACTGGACATTTATACGAATAATTTGTTACTAAAATTGGAAAAAAATACGGCGCCGTACGGGCAAATCAGTAAGGCCTAAAAGCTGTGCCCGTACAGCGTACGGGCAAAACAGGGAAGGGGTTAAGACATCGTTATCCCAGTTGGGAAACTGCTTCTCGTAAACATCTCTAGTCTTAAGTTGTTCAATATTACGCCTTAAAAATTTGTGTTTCAGCTCTTTGGTATGTAAGGAATGATGTGATTTATGAAGTCAGGACTATTATTCCCGAATTTAAACGTCTTGCTTTACGATTACACCGTAGCATTGATCTT
>JAGEOH010000855.1:0-25865 GCA_032207245.1 Pardosa pseudoannulata | reverse complement strand
GATATACATAAATATAACAGATTATGAGACTGAATTGCTGTTAAAACAATTTGCTAAATGAGTACTGAAACTATAATTTCCTAATCCATTTACTAATGTATATATATTGAAATACATCTTCTTGAATAGTAATTTAAAAACAGAAACGAAAGTAAACATGTTACATTCAAGTCAAACACAAATAGTTAAACTGAATTCCAGTAACTATTCGACATGGAAATTTAAAATGGAAATGTTACTGATTAAGGAAGATCTATTTGATGTCATTGAAAATGACCCTCCAGATCCCTTAACCGAAAAATGGAACAAACGTGACAGACAGTGTCGCGCTATGATTAATTTGTTCATTGAAGATAATCAAATTATTCACATAAAATATGAAACCACAGCCAAAGGGACTTGGGATAAATTAAAACAGGTGCACGAGAGATCGAACCTGTCTAGTAAACTTTTTCTACTACGAAAACTCTACGGACTAAAATTAGAAGAAAACGGGGATATGCAGACTCATATAAACAAACTGCTAGAATTGGTTGATAAACTGAAAGCAATCGGCGAGAACATTAAAGACGATCACATTTCAGCTCTCTTGCTATGCTCAGTACCCAGTTCTTACGATACGTTAATCACAGCCCTAGAAGCGAGACCCGAAGGTGAATTGACCCCGGAATTCATAAAAGGGAAATTGATCGACGAATTCAACAGAAGAATCGAGACTAACTCGACAGAATCAAAGGCTTTTAAAGCCTCATTCAAAAATAAACCCAGAAAAGATAAATTCTGTACTTATTGTCATCGTAATAATCATTTTAAATCCGAGTGTTTCTATCTAAAATCCGCATCAAAACAAAAGAATGAAAGTCATCGCCAATCGTTTAATAAAGTTCCTCAAAATCGCCAAAATAAAAACTCATGTAACCTCGCCGCCACCGACGCGCCGAAAAGGGGGAACGCAGTGCAAACCAACACATGTGAAAAATCAAAGCAGTACATCGCGCTTCTGAGTAATAACAAAATAAATAAAACAACTAACTTCATCATCGACAGCGGCGCCAGTAACCACTTAGTAAATGATATACAGTTATTTTCGGAATTCCAGCCGCAAAATCCTACAAATGTTATAATTGCGAACGGCTCTAAAATAAACACCTGTGGAACGGGAACTGTTCAATTTAAGATGATGGATGCTAATCGAAAAGTAAACAACATTACTTTATGTAATGCACTGTATGTGCCGGAATTAGAATCAAATTTGATATCAGTTAAGAAAATGACTGAAAAGGGAATTTCAGTTTTATTTAAAGGAAATAAATGCACAATTTCACAGAACGGCGACATTCTATTAGAATGTAGCGCAATTGGTAATTTGTATCAAATTGAACCACTCGCTCAGCATGAAGAGCACTCTGCTCACATAGCAACTGAATGCAAAAACAAAAATTGTATTCATATTTGGCACAGACGTCTAGGACATAGAAATTACGACTCGATTAAGAGCGTTATAAACAATAAAATGGCAGAAGGTATCACGCTAGATAAATGCGAACATGACACAGCTTGCGCAGCGTGTATGAAATCGAAACTAAGTGAAACGCCATACCCCAAAGAATCTAGCTTTAGAGCATCTAAACCACTCGAGCTAGTGCACACTGATGTGTGTGGTCCCATGCAGACACCTTCCGTAAGCGGAAATCGATATTTCGTCACATTCGTGGATGACTATAGCAGATTCACCATGATTTACCTAATGAAAACAAAAGGTGAAGTCCTTTCGAAACTAAAACTGTATATTGCACTAACAAATAACAAATTTCAGAGAAAAGTAACTAACCTTCGAAGTGACAACGGGGGTGAGTATACGAGCGCAGAACTCGAACAGTACCTAGCAAAGCATGGTATTCACCATGAATTAACCGTCCCTTACTGTCCATCCCAGAATGGAGTAAGTGAGAGGAAGAACCGATCACTGTTAGAAATGACGAGATGTCTCCTAGCTGACTCCGGCATGCACCATAAATATTGGGCAGAAGCCATACTCACAGCAAACTATATACAAAATCGCTTACCGACAAAACCTTGTAAGAAAACTCCATACGAATTGTGGAACAAGAGAAAACCCGATATTTCTCACCTGAAAATCTTCGGATGCAAAGCTTTTGCATATATCCACAGATCTAAAAGAGGAAAATTAGATAATACCTCAGAAGAAGGTATACTTGTGGGTTACGATAGTAGGAGCAAAGGGTACAGAATTCTCATGGAAAATGACAAAATCGTCATAT
Organism: Pardosa pseudoannulata; assembly: GCA_032207245.1. Classification (NCBI taxonomy): domain Eukaryota; kingdom Metazoa; phylum Arthropoda; class Arachnida; order Araneae; family Lycosidae; genus Pardosa; species Pardosa pseudoannulata. The sequence continues at coordinate 23,583 of JAGEOH010000855.1, read as the reverse complement.
GCAGGACAGTGAAATTCATAGAAGATCAAAATCACGCTGACAGTACAACCATTTGCGTCAACAATCGTGAAACTGAAAAGGAGGAAATAAGCAAACCAGATAGTGAAGTCTCAATAAAAGATGAAGAACATACTACAGATGTTAGAAGATCCGAAAGAATCACGAAAGGCCAACCTCCCGATCGATTTGGATATCACGTGCAGATTTCTAACAACCTAGAACCCAAGAGTTGGAATGAAATGCAAAATTTAAAGGAAGATGAGAAAAGAAAATGGATTAAAGCTGTTGAAGAAGAAATGAGGAGTCTAGAAGAAAACGATACATGGGAAATAGTAGACTTACCAAAAGATCGCAAAGCAATCGGCTGTAAATGGACCTTTAAAGTCAAATATAACGAGAAAAACGAAGTTAGTCGATACAAGGCTCGTCTTGTTGCAAAAGGATACAGTCAGAAGTTTGGGAGTGACTATGACGAAACTTTCGCACCAGTTGTTAGACATTCAACGATAAGGTTATTTCTTACCAGCGCAGTCTACAAAGGAATGAAAGTGAGACATATAGATGTGAAAACTGCCTTTTTGCATGGCAACCTAGAAGAAGAAATCTTTATGAAGCAGCCCGAAGGACACATTCGGAAAGGAGAAGAAGAAAAAGTACTGAAATTGAAGAAAGCTATATACGGTCTAAAACAAGCAGCTAGAGCATGGAATCTAAGAATTGCTGAAAGTCTACTAAATAACGGATTTAAACAAAGCGAAATGGACCCATGCCTCTTTATGAAAAATGACAACATATATGTAATAGTGTATGTTGACGACATCTTAATTGCAAGTAAAAGTGAAAAAGAAACTACGAATCTTATAGAAAAACTGAGAAAAGAGTACGATATAAAGGACCTTGGAGAAGTAAGCAATTACCTAGGAGTAGAAGTAACTAAAGAGAAAGATGGAAGCTATGGTCTCAGTCAAAGAAGAAAAATTGAAGACATTGCCAGAAAATTCAATTTAGAAGAAGATAAACCTACATATTTACCAATGCACCCAAATTACATAAAAGATCAAGACAATGATGAACTACTACCTGATAACACCCAGTATAGAAAAGGAGTTGGTGCTTTGTTGTATTTAGCCACAATAACAAGACCTGACATTGCAAACGCAGTCAGTCTACTCAGTAGAAGAAATGAAAAACCTAGAATAAAAGATTTTGAAGCCATGAAGAAAGTTATAATCTATTTGAAAACAACCAAAGACATGAAATTGTGGATTACAAAAGAGAAGAAGCCAATACTTTCATGTTACGTGGACGCAGATTGGGGAAATGACGAAACCAGGAAATCGACTAGTGGATATATTTTTCCAAGTTGGAAACAACACCATCATGTGGAACTCTAAACGACAGAACGCAGTTGCACTATCATCCGCCGAAGCTGAATATGTCGCTCTGTCACACGCCGGACAAGAAGCACAATACTTAATCAACCTTGTCAAGGATCTCGGACTACCACACAACAAACTCCGATAAAAATTTTTGAAGATAATCAATCCTGTATTAAGATGGCACAGTTTGGAAGAATTAGTAACAGAACAAAGCATATTGACATCCGATGTCACTACATCAAGGACCTACAAGACAAAGGAACTATTGAAATCGAATACTGCAAGAGCGAAGACATGTTAGCGGATTTCCTGACTAAGCCCTTACCAAAACCACGATTTGAAAAACTGAGAACTCTAACCCAATTACGAACTTAAACAATTCAGGGGGGGGGTGTTGGATGAAAATTGTTGAAGTTCAGCGGCAACCCCGTGAAGCAGCAATATATCGCCAAATCTGTAAACTCTCTAATCCTTCTCTCTCTATTTTTTCAGATGTAGTTTTGTTCCGTCCCATGCTGGTAGCAGTTTTATGTGATGTAAATTTGTAACTTTTACGTTTCGTAATTAAATGTTTTTATATAGCATAATTTAAATAGTTTCATAGTACCGATCACATGCTTATTAGCTTACAACAAGTTCCCGATGTTTCTCAAGAGATCGAAACCGGAATCTACAATAAAAGGTAAGTGAACAATTTTCACTACCTTGACTTTCTGCCTACCGATATACATAAATGTAACAGTGTTAGTCCTATCAATTAGTCTGACCATTTTCTCACTCACCAGGTAACAATTTTTTTGCCATTTCACTTGCTTTTATAGATTTTTGTTTCCTTTTTGTGCATGTTATTGTATTGATATACACAGTTTGCATTATGTTTATTTTTGTTCTTTATTAAGTTCTTCTGATCATTTTAAATTTCAATAACAGAAAAAGGGGGAGAGGTTTTGCCTTTATTCATGCATTCACCACTTGACTATTTTAATATTGGAACACTATGTAGGTGGTAACATAGTAATGTTGCCCTAGTCATGAACAAGATTTGCACCCACATCTAACCAGGTATGGATTCTGCTTTTAAAGAAAAGGGTATGGAGAGAACATTTCTACATTAATAAGTATTGGGCCTTATCAATGAGAAAAATAATAAAATATTTACTTACCCGGAATAAAGTGATAAAGCAGGGAAGATTTGTTACATCTAAGTAAAAGACATCGTATGGATCTTCAGAAAATTCAATTTCAGGAACATTATTATCATCAGTCTTAACACTAACAGACTGAATCCTATAATGCAAAATAAATTTTTCTACATATTTCCACTAAATATAAATATATAAAATAAGCTTTAAGATAAATATATTTAAAAATACTCATAAAAAAGATTCTTGTAAATTACATCTTGCCAGACAGTTGAAGATATACAAACATATACCTCATTGTATGAAAGGGATATCTCAATGAAAAGTTATGTTAATGTGATTAATAAGTGAAAGAAAATTTTCTGACATTTAGAATACTTTTGAAGATAAGTACAATTATCTTCTTAATTTATTATCTGGCATCAAGTCTTGAAAAATAAAAATTAGTTGGAGTGCATGATTATACAATAAAATACCTTTCAAGAAAGTATAAAAATTGTTAGTATCGCAAGTTATACATCTTTGAAAGGATGTTTCAATTATTATATTTTTCCTGAATTAAGCAAAAATGAAAAACAAGTAAAACTTCTACAATCTATCACACTTTATAAGTAGTTTATACGCTTCCAGGAATAATGCAGCACTTTCCTGTGAAAGAAAATAAATTCACAGCTGTTTATTATAAAAGCCTATTTTCTTATATATAAAAAAAAAGCTTGAAAAATAGGGTTCCTAGTCTACCACCCTGGCAAGGTAAAAAGTTACTTTATTTTTCCCTCTTTTTTTTTTAATAAAAAGATGAAAGTAAAAATAATGATCATTTTACAAAAAGTTAATTATTTGCAAAAATTGCCTACCTTTCAAATATCATTTTTTTTTTTTCAGAAAAAGATATTAGATTAACCTGCCTGTTTTATAAATGTGCATTATTTTTAACAAATTTTCAATAATGCATAGGCTAAGCCTAAGGCTTAGGAACATAAAACTATAAAAACAAATTAAGCTATTTTTATCTAAAAAATTTTAAAAATGACGGTAACTTACATTTTTATATGTCAAACATAAAAATAAGCAAGAAATTAGAACAAGATTACACAAGCACTTATATTAAACAAAAATAATTTTCTATTAATTTATGCTCAATAAGCATTTTTTTAAATTCACAGTAAAATAAAAGCATTCAATTTTGGGAGATATATATATATATAATGATATTTTATGTTGAAAAACAAACTAAGTAATTATTCTATCTTAAAATAATTTTATAAATTTTTTAACTAAATTTATAAATAAAGTTATTTAAAATGATGTTTGTTTCCCAGTAAAAATCTTTGAGTATTTTAAATACACCAACTGTAGTATTCTTACCTTAAAATTATCCTTCAATAAAAATAAAACAAAATAAAAAAGACTTAGTTAAATAATGTATTCAAAGTTTATGAATAATTTAATGTCAAAAATGTGAAATTTATAGACAAAAATTAGCTGTTCACTAACTTTTTACTATTCAAGTGTTTAGCAATGACTTTAAACCCTGGAATAATATTTTGTAATAACCATTATTGAGGACTACATTGAGAATTTTCCACAGTTTTCAAAATTGAAAAAAATTAACTCTAGTAATTATAGTAAACTCTGCAGCAATAAGAGGCTTCTCAGGTATAAAGAGAATCAAAACTAGTCCAAGAAACAGACTTGCAGAAAGGAACTAAAAATTTTAATAACAATTTCATTACAAAAACCAAATTAAAAAAAAATAGGTTTTTTCCAGTGCAAATAAAAAATTTTAAAACAATAAAATAAAAGATAGACTATGCATGTAATTTGTATATACATACTTACAAATAAAATATATCCTTTTTCTATTTGCAAATATGTGTAATATTTATCATAACCTGTACTTAAATAATATAATTTTCATGTAAAATTTGAGAGACTCATATATATATATATATATATATATATATATATATATATATATATATATATATATATATATATATATATATATATATATATATAAACAGGTCAAATATATAAATATATTTGGCTTCAGACCCATATTTTTCTCATTATGGGTCTCTGGGATATGTTTATAAAAACAAATTAACAAACTAAATTATTAAATCCGTGTATTACTACTTTATTTTAGAAGCAAAAATAGTAATTAGTGGTGATATCTGTAGATAGTCATCAAGCTTATAGGGTTAAAAATTTTATGACAATACATATTAATCCCCAATCTTTCTGTTTTAACTTTTAATTACTAAAGAGAAAATAAAAGGATTAATTTGCAGAGATTATATTTTATAATGATATAAAGAATTGAACCTACTTGGTATTAAAAAGAGCAGCTTTAGTTGCAATAGATGCAACATCTATAAGATTTCCACCATATCCAATAACCTAAAAATGAGATACAAACATATTACTTTTTAATTAATTTGGAAACTTCACCTGAAAACTAGTCTTAACAGAATACAACTGGATACTATGATTTTTTTTTATTTCAGGTAGAAAAATATAACAGTGAGCTGTAACTCAATTTAAATATAAGATAATACATGTAAATTAGCAACAACTATACAAATCAGGTAACTAAAATATGGAAAATTATTTAGAATATAGAATTACATATGAGCATAGAATTAATATTTCCTATAAAGAGATATGATAAATTTGAACACCTTACAAACTGATCATATGCTACAAAATATATAAATTCCACCTCTTCCTGTACTATGACCAAAAAAATTTATCTAAAATCTCCCAATTACATTTGTTGATAATTTACTATCATAAAGAGAGTAAAATATTATAACCCTAGTTAATAATTTTTTTCTTCCTAATATAATATTTAACACTAAGAGCATAAAATATAAAAGATTTTCTCTTATATCTGAACTCTAACTGTATCCAGGGTTGGAAAAAAATCATGATTTAAAAAAATAAATAAATAAAATAAAATCAGATTTGATTTTTTTCTGAATTCTAATTTTAATTATTGTTTGTTTTTATATTTTTTGCAATATACATGGAATAGTTTGTTATAAGTAACAACTTATCTATCTTGTATATTCTACACACTGATTACTGAAAATTAAATATATAAATTTTAATCTAAATACATTCTATTATTTTGTAATTGGATAGTGCAAACTAAATAAGATGTAAATTTAAAGAACAAATTAAATATTCATTTAATGCAAACTATCTATTTAAAAAAAAATCAAATTATTTCAACATTCTTTTAAGCAACAAATTATGATTTAACTGTTTCGAAAAAAAACACTAGTTTCGATGCTTTATCCACTCCAAATTGGTTACGAAGGCTAGAATGAACAATACCAAAAGAAGAAAACTGTCTTTCTATTCCAGCAGATGAAGCCATGACTGTTGTTATTTGATAGATAAACTAAATTTCAAGTTCGGTAATACTCTCTTTACCTCCCATTACATAAAATGAATTCCACTAGTCATTGTACTTACTCCTACTACATACTTTCTGATAACAACCCCTAAATTCTTGGAAAACATGCTACCTATTTACACTTATTTACTTATTGGTATTTCTGTGCTGACTGATTCCCAATTCTCCTGTCTTTGGAATATAGATTTTAAAAGGAGTGAAAAAAATGATTTAAATCAATGATTTTTTTTTAATCAACTGATTTAAATTATGCCAACTCTGACTGTATCATATATGAACTTTAAAAATACATATTAATTTTAGCATTAGGTATTTTATACTATGCAACAGGGGTTATTAAAGTTATGTCCACATAACTTTTGTGGCCTGTGGACAATTGTTTCATCAAGTAAATTTCAGTGTTTGGAAATATTTATATTTGTGAAAAAACAGTTTTAGTTTTGCATTTAAAAAAAAAATATGATCTGGAATAACTGACAGTCATTTGTTGTCAATGCTACAAATCTATTCATCATCTTTTGAATTTTATGTGAAGGTTACATTGTCAAAATGTAAGGAGTTTCTTACATATCACTCCAGCCCATCATTATTTGTAAGGAAATTTTATTTAAAAACCAAAGAGATATATTTGTATTAAATATAAATATTTTTGCTCAATATTAAAAAGTTTCTATTTGAGAGATTTCACTGCCACCACCATTGGCAACTTCGCATATGTGTACTAGCAATAAAATTACTCAATAAAAGTATTATGAAAATATAATGATTATTTATTAACCTTGTCCATCATGGTGCACAATATGGACAAAAAAAAACATTGCATAGTAATATGTAAATTAAGTTGTACAGAATTCATAGAAATAAGTATGTAACTAGCTATAGTTTTTCATTTTATTAAAATATTCAGCCTGCCAATCTACTCTTTTTAAAATAATAAGGAAATTTGGTCCATGTATAAAAAATCTTGGCAACCCCTGCTATATAACAATAACACATGTGTTTTACTTAAAAAAGTAAATAGAATAAATTTAAAGCCATAATTAATAAACTAAAATGTATATAAGTATAAATGTAATCTAACCATTATATCTACATATAGTACCCAAACTTGTTGATTTGGAATGATACATAGCTTTTTCAAATCAACTAACTTTTCATTATTACAGATTTGGCTTAGTAACTGGCTGACATCAGATGCGAAATCATCTCCTCCTCTACCTTCAAATTCAGGATCTGCATGAGGTGTACTAAAGAAAATAAAGAAATATTTTGAATTCTTTATAGACTGATTTGAAAGAAAATTGTAAATGAAATAGGAAGAAATCAATCTAATACATTTTTATTATAAACAACTCTCAGCTCTAAGTACATTAAAACAGAAAAAAAATCCTTAAACCAAATAAGGAAAAAAATATAAATACCTTTCTACTGATACTTCAATCCAACCTTTGTTTGGGCAATGTGCCAATGGAGTTGTAAGTTCAGCTTTAACTCCAGCAATAACTTTTAGATTCTAGAAGTTTTTTTTTTTTTTTTTTTTTTTTTTTTTTTTTTTAAATAAACTCTTAAGACATTTTAGTGTAGGAAATCAGAAGTTGATTTATGGCTACAATATTTTTTAACTTTTTTTTTGTATATATATATATATATATATATATATAACTTCAATTTTTGAAAGCTTATCAACAATGTATCTAAAATAATTATAACTCAAAAGTTAGAAAATGATGCTTTTTCCAAAATTCATTTAAAAATTATTTAATATCCCAACTGTAAATTTGTTTTAAAGCTAGACAATACAGAAATAGATAAGCCTTTTAATACCACTGGTTCAAATCCTACAACTGGCATGGATATCTATAGCTATTTGGAACAGTAGCTGTTTTAGGCAGTAAGTCTCAGTCTGCAAAAGGTCAACTGTGGTGCTCCAAACCAATCTTTGAAATAATTTTTAAATTTATTTTTATAACAGCTAATTTAGCAATTCTTTTGTTATGAAACATTCCCCATAATAGAGAAATTTATACTTTTTTTCACTGTTACATTAAAATGTTCTTAATAATTCTAATAATATAAAAGTAAGAATAAAATTATACATTCACAATGGTAAGACACTGGTTAAAATGAAGCATAAGTTAATGTAACTCCTAACTTTTCATTTTTCACTACTTAGTGAATAACATAGCAATCATGCATATCAATCTGTATGTAACTATAATCACTATTCAGTGCATATACAAAATAAATTCTGTTAATTTAATCCATGCTTCCAATTAATAATTTTCAAGTCAAATTTTCCTAAAGTTTTCTATTCAAATACTTTATATAGTTATGATTAAAAATAAACTGAAAAGGATAAAAAGTTATAACTAAAATATACAATCTTACCACTTTAACCATAGCAGATCCATTAGAATTAGATATAATATCTGTTTCTAGTTCAATGATTCTGTAATCTAGGCAACCTCTGCCATCATTTCTTAAATTGTCCTAAGCAAAGATAAAGTTATTTAATATAATGAGAAAATTTATATCAATACACAAGTCAGTTTTCTTCAATATACATGTATTTTTATATATTATAAAAGATGTTATACATATAAAATTTTTATAAATACAAATAAAGAAAAATTCAGTTAATATTAAAACAGGATAAATACTTAGTTAAGAGATAAAAAATTTAAAATTTTTAAAACTATTTTTTCTTAAAAAAAATTTAAAATATATTAATCATATCATAATTTTTTTATAAAAGTGTATATTATTTATAATACTAAAAATGTTATCAAATAATAAAAGTTTATATAAAAAATGTTAATTTTTAAAAAAAAATAAAATGAATATTTTTTGTTTAAATCATTTATAAAAATCAAAGATGTTATAATCTTAAAATAAAAAAAATTAATAAAAAGATAAAATAAAATCATTAAATATAATAAAAAAAATACAATAAAATACAAAGATAATACAATGTATTATATACAACAGTTTTTAAAATTTGAAAAAAAAATATCAGATAGGTTTTGATGAATACATTCAGATACAAATCTCAATCTATGTAAATATTAACAAACTGATCAGTTTTTAATATAATCAGATAATTAAATATAATGTAAAAGTTAAGCATGGAATAGCTAATTATCACTAATATTAATACTATATTATGTAACTGCATAACAAGTCTTTCTTGATATCAAAAAATTGTTATACTTATATTACATACCTTATTAATTTTAATTTACCAAAATATACATCATTGTTGTTTGAAAGGTTAGGAATTTCTAAAGTACAATTTTATGTCTCATACAAAAATTATTATAATAATTTTATAAATATTACTTAATGGGAACCAAGCCCTTTAAATGAAATAGACAAAATACTAGAGGATCTGAAGTATTTCATCTCTCTGACCTTGGAACAAAGGGAAATTAATAATTTCATCAGAAATAATAATAAACTTTAGTTTAGCTTTAGTTTCGATATTGTTTATAAAATTATAATCTGAAAGCTAATATTTGTAAAAAATTTAATTTGAATATGATAAGCAAAGTTTTGTCGGTTTATATTAATTAAATTTAAAATAACTAATTTATACAAAAAAAAAGGGTAATTTAAAAGATACCCCAAAGTATAAATAGTTTGTTCTAAATGTATATTCAAAAAAAATTTTTTTAATTACAAAATTGTACCTAAAAGATGCAACCTTCAAAATTTAGGCCCTAGTACTCATTACCCAATTCTGAATTGGATGATGTCATTTTAGTACAATTTTTCACTTTTAGATATTTTTTTTAAGATATAAATGGCTTCTGTAGATATTTTCTAGATAAAATTCAAATAGCAAATATTTATCTTCCTTTAAATCAGGGTTGGAAAAAAATCAGATTTATTTGATTTAAATCGGTTTGGTTTGGAGTGCTACGGTCAACTTTTTGCAACACGAGGGCTAATGAGACCGGGACCTACAGCTTAAAGCCGATTCCGAACGGCTACGAACATCCATGCCACTGTGGGATTTGAACCCACAAACTCCGGAACCAAAGGCCAGCACCCTAACCAATCGGCCATCGTTCGGCTTGATTTAAATCGGATTTTTTGATTTTTTTTCTGAACACTAATTTTAATTGTTGTTTTTATGTTTTTTGCAATATGCATAGAATAGTTTGTTATAACAAGTCACATCTTATCTATCTAGTATATTCTGCACACTGATTACCTAAACTTAAATATATAAATTTTAATCTAAATACATTCTATTATTTTGTAATTGGATAGTGCAAACTAAATAAGACGTTAATTAAAAGAACAAATTAAATATTCTTTTAATGCAAACTATTTATTTAAAAAAAACAAATCACAATTATTTTAATAGTTTTTTAAGTACCGAATTATGGATTTAATTGTTTCAATAAAAACACTTGCTTTGATGCTTTATCCACTCCTCATTGGTTACGAAGGGTAGAATGAACAATACTAAAAGAAGAAAACTGTCTTTCCATTCCAGCAGATGAAGCCACGGCTATTGTTATTTGGTAGACAAACTGGATTTCAGTTCTCTTTACCTCCCATTACATAAAATGAATTTAACCAGTCATAATCAATCATTGTACTACCCCTGCTACATATTTTCTGATAACAACCCCTAAATTCTTGGAAAGCACATGCTATCTATTTACACTTATTTACTTATTGGTATTACTGTGCTGACTGATTCCCAGTTCTCCTGTCTTTGGAATATAGGTTTTAAAAGAAGTGAAAAAAAAATGATTTAAATCAATGATTTCTTTTAAATCAACTGATTTAAATCAAGATTTAAATCAAGATTTAAATCATGCCAACCCTGATTTAAATATTGTCAAACATTGCAAAAATTTCAGGATTGAATTCTTCCAATCATGATACTCAAATTAAATTAATAAAGTGAATATGGAAGACTGTTGGATTTCACAAAATATGTATCAATTTTACCTATTTATATCATCTTTACTGATTCATTTTGAAATTATTATTAATTGAATTATTATTATAATTATAATTATTATTTGAAATTATTATTTTGAAATTATCAGAAACTTACAACTTAAAATAATCAAACGTGCAATTATATAATAATACAAATATGTGGATAAGGAAATCCCCATAATTATTTACCAATCTATAGATTACCCAATATGTTTCGTACAATGAAGCATATTTTAGACATGTCCGTTATCACATATATGTATGCACTATTTTAAACTTCAAAAAGTCACAAAACTACTAGAAAATTAAACAGCACGATTAATAGAGCATTAACATAACTCCTCTAATCGCTTTTTTCTCGTTAGAAACCAAAAGTGACCAAACAGACAAAACACAGGAGGGGGGGAAGAGAATTTAAAATTAATAATCCAAAACCTAAGGTCTAACACCACAGATGAACGCTCACAGAAAATGACATTAATTTTATCACACAAGGAATATTTTGCCAAAGTATTAACGCAAAAAATTACAGGCTTCGAGTAATTGTAGGTTATGAAATACAAATATAAATCTATAAAAAAATTACTTGAACTCCGTGTATAATATATACTCTCTCAGCTTCCATTGCGTGAATTATTTGTTTACCATAAAACCATGCGGAAATCAAAAATAGAGAGGAGTGGAGTTGACTGCAGTGGGAGAGCAGGGAAGTAGCGAATGGCCGAGGAATGAGGAGAAATTAGCTGAAACGAGAAATCCCGTTTTTTTAACTTTGCTGAAGACCATCCCGCTACCTAACTAATATAATGCGGTACAATGATTGTGGAATAATGCTCAACAGACATACATTTTCCCTTTTTTTTTCAATACTATCTCAAATACAATGATATAATATTTACCTAAAATCTCTTGTATTGGCGAAGATCTAAATTTTCCATCTTGGCGACGAAATAAGATGTACTGATTTGATTGGTCAAGAAGACCCTGTACTACTGTTGATTTATCCAGTCTATGTTTGTTGTTGATCATGATTACCATGTGGTTGAAATTCAAAAGTTCCGGCGTGTAAAAACGTGAACAGATACAGTGTAGATACTTCGTTACAAAAAATCAAATTAGCAAGAGAGAAGCTCAGAAAATTTTTATATTGTAATAAGTTTTTGACATTTCATTATTAAAAAGTGCCATAATGTCATTTGAAATTGATGAAAATATACCTACAAAACCATCGTTGCGTACAGTTCAAACCCCGCATTATGGAGTTCCCAAGGAGAAACAATATAAAGTAATATTTTAGAAATTCAGTTAAGAATTTGTGCTATAATAAATTATTTCTGCAAAGTTGGATGTATATTTGTTAAAACTTTTTACAACTAGTTTGCTTGTTTATATTTCTTATTCAGAAAGTTGTGCATTTGTTTACAAAATTAATAAATATGCCAATATTTTAAGTTATATAACATCATTTATAATGAATGCAAAAATTCTATGTCAAAATTAATTCTGCTCTATGAATAAGTTCATTAACATTGATTTTCATTTATTTATTGTATCTGGAAAATTAACCAATCAAGATATTTGGTTTACACTTAAAGAAATTCTTATTGAATATTGATATGAAGTAGCATAATATTTTATAAAAATTTTGAATCGAAAGTTCTATAATTACATGTATATAACTTTTTAAAGTATTTTCATTTATGCATTTAACAATATAAATATTGTGTTTGCGCTGAACTGTTCTCAACCTGCATCTCAGTGACCTACAAATGAGAAAAATGTGGGTCCTGAAAAGAATATAATAATTAACAGTAGGTGGTTATAGATTAAAACAGTACTCTTTTTATTGCAATTACATAAAAAATGGTTTTGTTTGTTTTGTTTTTCCATACTATCCAAATTATTCAAATTTTGTTATTCCAAAATGTGAAACTTAATTTTTTTCACTTCTCAAGTCTATGAACTAGTTTTTTTCTAAAGTTGCATAGTTCAAAAATTTCGTAAAAAAACCTCTATAACCTGTAAATTTTTAAATAAATAATTTTTTTTAAATCATGCCTGTTTTAGAGTTTTATATTTCAATTTTATCTAATCATGTATATTATATTATTTTCTTATAAACTTATTAATTTTAAATAATTTTAATATAATCATTGCTTACTAATTTTTTTTTTAGTAACTAAAATATGTAAAATATTATATAAATATTGTTTGTGTAAGATGTATTTTTATAATTAATTTTTATTTATGTATTTTTATCAGGTGATTCTATTAGTCGAGCTCATGTAGACTCATTTAATTTCATGCTAAAGGAAGGTTTTGCGGGCTGTAGTTCAGGTAAGTACTTGGAACACACAAATATTTTAAGTTCAAATTTTATTTTTTATATAACTAAAGCTGTCTGCCTTGTTTGTTTTCATATGTCCAGTCTTTTCTGTTTTTAAAAAATCATAAACATTAATATTAGCAAAATATAAAATTTTCAAAAGTCTGTAGAGGGGTTAAAAGTTTTAATAGCTTGAAGTTTGGCAAAAAATCTGATTATTGTATAAAATTATAAAAATTTTAAGTATATGAAACACAAGGTAGACATTAATTTATTAATGTAACATAAATGCCAACTTAAAATGTGTTAAATGAATCATTTGTTAAAGTCAAGTGTTCGAGTGTTCTAAACAGAAAAAAGACTTTATTCTATACATATATGTAATATATCAAAATTATTACACTTAAAATTATCTCTTTAAGATATTCATGTTCCCATTATCCTTTCATATCTGTTTTCCCATCGACAAAATCTCAGAATTAAAAGGAGTGTTCACGACTTGAATTCTTTAATTCCATTTCTCAAAGCTAATTCTAAAATAAATGCAAATCTTCTGTCCATGTTCCAGCTGTAAAATGGCTCACTCCACTGATCTCTCTGTTAAATTCACTGACTGAGCTGCTAGTTCCTTGGGAATATTATCCTTGTTCGATGTGGGGCCAACCCTGTAATTGTAAGTGGTTTGCTTGTATCATTCTATATTCTACTCTTGATAAAAAAAAAAAAAAGTCCGTCAGATCTGAATGATTTTTTCTTAGATCTTAAATAAAATTAAGTTCCACATTGAATTTGCTTCTGCTTTTCATGAAGCCACAACTGTTAATTATTGCCTAGCAAGTCAGCTGAACATTGGGCGATTAGTTATGTTTTCAGTACCAGAGTTTGCGGGTTATCTGTGGTATGATATGTTTGTAGCCTAGAATCAGCTTTAAGCTGTAGGTTCTGGTTTCATTACCCCTTGTGTTGCAAAAGAGTAGACTGTAGTATTTCAAACCAACCTAGCAAGTCATTCTTCACAAACTACATTTTCTATGTTCTTCCTTTATGAGCTTTCTTTCACATTGTTCATTCATTGTGTGTGTGCTCTAAAGAGAGTGGAAGAATCTCACTCTCAATTGATGCTTATATAATACCAAATTTACATTTAAAATGTTTCTTACAAATAAACACAGGAAATAAACTAGTTGCAAAAATTCAATACAATGTCTATCTAATTATATTGTATAAATTATTTAAATTGGCATTTAAAAAAATACTTTTTACATTTATCATTATTTCACTATTTTACTGTTAAAAATTACATTTTAGATTGATCATCATTTTACTTTTAAAAATTACTTTCTGTATTGATCTATTATCTGATGTATAGTAATTAACTATTTTATTAAAACTGAGGGGGGGGGGGGGGGGGGGGGGGTTGCACCCCCCCCACCCCCCCCCCCCCCCACCCCCCCCCCCCCCCCCCCCCCCCCCCCCCCCCCCCCCCCCGGGGGGGGGGAGTGTGGGGGGGGGGGGGGGGGGGAGGGGGGGGGGGGGGGGGGCTTGTATGTGTCCTCTAATACTATTATTAGGGGACTCTAATATTTTTTTTTTTTTTCAATAGAACATTCAGCCTTTAGAAATGACCCTTCCAAATGAGGATCGTCTCAAAGTACAAATACGAGTATGTATATTTTTAAATTGATTGATAAAGAATGTAGAAAGGATATAAAATTCTGTAACCTAATATTTCACTCAGTACATATCAGTTGACCATGAAGTCACATGCTTGAACTTTTGCATAGACCATGCTATATTCTCTCTCATACTGGTGGCTTGTATTGTATAGTTAGAAATAGGTGGCATTGTTTTCAACTTGTTAATTGATGGTGGTTAATTGGAACTTAATGTTGTTTTATTCCTGTTATGTTATCTGTATTTTTCTACCATTTTGACAATAATTGACAATAATTTACAATTTATTGACAATAATTGAGTTAAGGCTCCTACAAATTTCTATGCAACACAATATATATTAAATAATGTTGGTTTATCTTCTTTAAAATTTGTATTTCTATTACAATGTGTTTGTGTTGAATTTTAACTTTTTTCTTTTTTTCTCTGATAGCAGATTACAATATATATGCATGTATATTAAATAAAAGTAATCAACCTCATTATAATTCTGATTTTATTTTACAGGATAATATTGTCATTGTATATGTTGGCAAAAACCTGGAGAATAATCATAAATACATGGCTATTCTCCATAATATAACAAAATTTATAAAAATAACAGAAATTATATAGCTAATATTACCTTTCAACTTATAATAAAAATTATCTTTCAGTCTCTCTTGCTAGATCAGTTTCATGTTGGAAAGAACAATTGATTGATTGGAGAATTCAAAATTTTTTATTACATTATAAGTGTTTGAAATTTTCTTATAGTTTCTTAGTGCTCATGGGGAAGGAGAGCTAAGTAAAATTATATATGTGAATCTGTTATTGGTGTACAGCTCTAAATTACTGTATGTACAATTTATATACAAGTAATCAAAATTATTTTTTAAAAAAATTCAAATGTTCTCAAGGGGAATTAGATTTAAAAATTGCTTTTAAAAAAAAAAAAAAAAAAAAAAAAAAAAAAAAAAAAACTTGGATTTTCTAGATTTTGGACATAGCTGTCAGTATGATTGTAATTTCCCTTGGTGATTTAATTATTTACACCATTGTTGTTGTATATAGAAAGAAATAAAAGTGTGTTATTATTTATAATATGATCTGCTTTATGTATTAGGAAATAGATAAATGTTTAGCCAATAAATTAAAGCAAATTACAAACCAACTAATTTCAAAGATCTAAGAGATAACATTTAAACTTTCATAAGAATGCACAAATATTTAAAGTCTTGTATTCCAATGAATTTTAATTAGATATTTTCTTTAAAAATAATAACTTTTAAAAAGGAGAATATGAGACCAGGTACTGAACAGCGAAAGATTTTGTGTGTATGTGTGTGTACAATTTGTTCTCAAATTTTGAAATTTAAACCTCGCTGAGTCTAACTTAAAACTATTAGCTATATATTTTTAATGTAGGGTATACGGTATCATCACAAGTGAAAGTAAATATTAACAAGTTTCAATACTAAACTTATTAGCATTATTTTCTTAAAGTGAGACTCCAGTCCTCAAATCAAAAGTCTATAAATCAGTTGGTATTATTTAATGAAGAGTTAAATAAGTGTCAATTGTAAATTTATGCAAGTACCTTACAAGAAAAAGTCTTTAAATTATAATAAATTATTGAAAAATGCTGTGAGTATTTCTTATATAAAAAATTTAAAACTGAAGACGTTTTATTTCCTACCCTTTTGGAAATTAAATTTGGAGTAATTTTTACAAATGTATATATATATTTATTTATTTTGTATAAGAATTTATATAAATATGTATATTTTTTTAGAGCTGTTTGATACAAAAACCATGTATTAAAGCAAATACCAATGCTGCAACATTTAGAGTCTACCCTAAGGAGGTATTGTAATTAATTTTTCTTTTATTTGTAACTTTTAAAAATATTCTTATGAAATTAAACTATTCAGTTAATTTTAAGAGGAAAATTATTAGCAGATATAATTTTATTAAAGTAACTGTTTAAACACAAGAAAAATTTTTAATTTAAGCAGTTTTTTCTTTAATGGGTTACTATATTTTCATTTATCCTTTAGTGTCGAGAGCGTGGAGTAAGTTACAGAGGAGACTGTATTATAACTATATCTTGGAGTCTCAATGGCAGTATGAAGGATATTATTGAAAAGAAAATTGGGGAGGTTCCTATAATGGTGCAGGTAATTAAATATTACAAGTTTTTCTAAATATTTTTTATGCATGTAATATAGAATTTGAAATTTTCTTAACATTACATAATTATGTTTTTAAAAATTTCTATAATAAATTTAGTAATATGTTATCTAAATTTTAAAATTGATTTTAAAAAATTTTTTTAGCTGCACTTAGAAACTAACTTTTGTAAAAAATATTTTAGCCTTTTAAAATTTATGGAAAATTTAATTGGATATCTTATTTTAAAAAGGCAATAGTGGCTTATTTTAAATTATTTTAGTATTTCACCCATTGACCTCAAATTTATTTTAAATTAAACATCCAATACTGAAAGTTCTATGAAATAGTTTCTTCACTTGCTCACATTTCATTTTATTCCAATTACTGCTCTAGGCTCTTCACTTAAGTACCATAGTTCGTAGGTTTGAATTTCACTATTAGCGTAGATATTTGTAGCCATTTGAAGTCAGTGTCAGGTAATAGGTTCCACTCTCATTAACCCTGTGCAGCAAGAAAGTAGACAGAGTGCTCCAAACCAAAAACAGTTTATACTGTAAAATTTCTTCAATAAATTTAATTAAAGAAATACCTTTCAGAGTTTATGTATTGTTTTTAAACATTTTTAATTAATGTTTATTATAAACTGTTAACTAAACATGTTTTAGACATCTTATTTAATAGTATGTTTTTAAATTAATGACAAGTCTATTTAATGTACAAAAATGCTCTTTTAGTCTGAGGCATGCAATCTGGATAAATTAAACCCAAAACAACTTATTGCGAAGGGAGAAGAAGAACATGTAAGTATTTTTACTTTATTTGCTTCTTCTAAAATTTGAAAACACATTTAATTACCTTGTCAATTTTGCTATTAAAATATAGTAATATAAATTAAGAATTTTGAGTCTACATATAAATGATACGTTTATTGGTTTCCTCTTATGCATAAATGTTGACTTTTCACTTTTACCTTTGTTTTATGTTTGTTTTTTAAGTAAAAGTATCTGTTTATTCTTCATATTTGTTATTTTTTTAAAATAGGAGTTTGGTGGTTATTTTATTATAAATGGGCTTGAAAAGGTTGTAAGACTGTTAATCATGCAAAGGAGAAACTATGTAAGTATTTCTAATAATTTATATTTTCTTAGCTAATCAGTACGGTTCTTATATTTGGGCTAACTTGACAAATGAGAGTATCGACAAATTTGTTGTTATCATTACTACTTTACATGCTATTTCTTGAGTTCATAAGTTGTCAAGTTTTTAGTAGTATATTTAGTATTTTTCTTTATTATCCCTGTTTTCTGTTTTGTATCATGAATTTAAAGGATATGAACACGCTAAGACCCAACTCCTCCTTGTCTCTTGGAAGCATTGAAAGACCCTTACAGTATTTTCTCTGTATTCAGTGGCCTATTAGTTCAGTTTGTTAGATTGTTGATTGTAGATAATGGGAAGGGTGTGGGGTTTCTCCCCAAGTTAATTTTTTTATTCTTCCTTTTATATTGTGTATATAAATATGTTCTAAATTTCTAGATTTTTTTTCTTTAAGTCTGATTTTATATTTTCAAACTGCACAGTAAATAGCAAAAACATAACCATTGCATTAATATATTTTAATAAATACATATGTTTTTAGGTTATCTATTTCATCAATATTTTAATCTGTTTTACAGACTTTTCATTTAGTTTATATATATGTATTTGTAGTAGCACAGACTCAATGATTTGTTTTTCGTTTAAAAATCGTTTGCAGTTTGTAACAAGTTTATCGTTTGCAAGTTTTGGTTTTGCTGTTAAGTTTTTATAAAAAATTATGATGGAATAAAAAGTTGTTGTTCTAAGTAGACTGGAAAATGTTTCGTTTCTTTTAATTGAATTATTATGCCTGATTAATGAATAAGAATATAAATATAGCTCAAACTAAGCTTAAAATTAATTTAATATCGTACCAGTACGCGATATTTTTGGTGACCCGGAAAGTCATAAGAAGACAAAAATGCAGGATTCTATACCGGAAAATACAGATGTTAACAGTGAAGTCAGCAACGATGACAAGGAATTATGCAAGGTGAGTGTTAAAATACCACCTTTTTGGGTTGATAAACCAGAAATATGGTTTTTCCAAGTGGAAGCTCAATTCAAAATCAGCGGAATAACAGCTGAGGAAACGAAGTTTAATTATTTAATTTCACAACTTGATCCAAAATATGTCGAGAATGTATGGGACATAGTTAGCAGTACCAGTAAAACTAAATATTCTGATTCAAAATTTAGACTCTTAAATTTATTTAAGGAAAGTGAAAGTGTAAGAATTCAAAAATTAATCACTGGAATAGAACTTGGCGACATGAAACCCAGCCAACTGTTGCAAAAATTGAAGTCAATAGCCACTTCTGATGTTTCCGAAAAATTAATTAAAACACTTTGGCTAGGAAAATTACCGGAAGCTATAAAAAATATTTTAGTTGTCAGTAATGAAAATATTGATAGTTTAGCTGTTATGGCTGATAAAATCAACGATATGAGTTCTAAACAAGAGATATGCAGCGCAAGTACTACTACTCAAAATTATAGTAGTGAATTAATTGATAGAATTAAACATTTAGAACAACAAATGGCTGAATTAAATATGCGTGCTGGTGCTAGAACAAAAATAAGGAATGCTAATTTTCGTCATCGGTCTCGATCTCGAAGTGGTCGACGTGTAAAATTCGATCCCAATGGAAAATTATGCTACTACCATTTTCGATTTGGATCCAGATGTTTCCCCGAAAAATGTAAATCTCCTTGTAATTGGACAAAGAAAACGCAAGATAATCAGGAAAACTCAAACCTGTAGTGGACTTGGCGACAAACTCTACTACAGATTTCAAGGATTGTCGCAAATTTCGTTTATTCGTTCATGATCGAAGATCAAATTTGCACTTCCTCGTCGACAGTGGTGCCGATGTGAGCATAATTCCAGCTACCTCCAAAAACAAACAAAAGAATGAACTCAAACTGTTTGCAGCTAATGGCTCTGAAATCTCAACGTATGGTGTACAAATTTTAAGCCTGGATTTGGGATTACGTCGAGAATTTCAATTTCCATTTATAGTTGCCGAAGTAAACAAAGGTATAATAGGAGCTGACTTTCTTCATAAATATAATTTACTTATTGATATAAAAAACAAAAGATTAATTGATAGGGTAACTCAACTCAGTATCCAGGGTGACATTACCGCTATTTCAAATAGTAACAACGTCAGTACATTAAACAAAACTCTAAAAATTACAAATCTTCTTTCAAAGTATCCTGAAACTTGTAAGCCTAATTTTTTTCCTTCAAAAATAAAACATGATGTTGAACATTTTATAGAGACTACTGGCCAACCTGTTTATTCCAAAGCTCGCCAACTTGATCCTAAGCGTCTAGCCATAGCCAAAGAAGAGTTTAAATTCATGCTTGATAACAATATTATAAGAATGTCAAAATCCCAATGGTCAAGTCCTTTGCATCTAGTTACAAAAAAGGATGGTTCAATTGAGACCATGTGGAGATTATCGCCGTTTAAATGCTCAGACTCTACCCGATCGCTATCCAATACCACGAATCGAGGATTTTCATCACATATTGAAGGATACAAACGTTTACTCAAAAATAGATTTGCAAAAAGCGTATTTCCAAATTCCCATAGCTGAAAAAGACAAATGTAAAACTGCTATAATTACACCTTTTGGTTTATTTGAATTTAATGTAATGAGTTTTGGTTTAAAAAATGCCCCATCAACATTTCAAAGATTTATCCACCAAGTTTTTCAAGGATTAAATTTTGTTTTTCCTTACTTAGACGATATTCTCATAGCTTCTAAATCTGAGGAAGAACATGAAAATCACCTTAATTTAGTATTAGAGAGATTAAATGAATATGGTTTAAGAATTAACATTTCTAAATCTGTTTTTGCTGTTTTCAAGTCGAATTTTTAGGCTACTTAATTACTCCTGAAGGTTCTCGTCCATTGCCAGAGAAAGTACAAGTTATCCTAAATTATAAACGACCAGAAACAATTCGTCAATTGAGGAATTTCCTAGGACTCATTAATTTTTATCGTCGTTATTTAAAAGACGCAGCGAAGAACCAAGCACTGCTTCACGAATTTCTAAAAGGAGCAAAAAAGAATGATAAAAGTAAGATTTCATGGACAGAAGATGCTGAAAAACAGTTTGAAAAATGCAAAGCAGAGTTTGCAAACACTATCCTGTTGTCATTTCCCAATTCTGATTTACCTCTGTCTTTATTTACAGATGCATCAGATATGGCAATAGGGTCAGTATTACAACAATTTGAAAATTCAACTTGGAAGCCAATAGCATTTTACTCAAAAAAGTTAAGTTTAACTCAACAAAAATACAGCACTTATGATAGAGAATTATTAGGCATTTATCTTTCAATCAAACATTTCAAACACTATTTAGAAGGCAGAACGTTTGTTATTTATACAGATCACAAACCTCTTATATTTGCTTTCCATCAAAAACTTGACAAAGCCGCACCCCGCCAATGCCGCCAACTTCAATACATTTCTCAATTTACAACTAATATTAAATATATTAAAGGAGAAAGCAATATAATAGCCGATACTCTATCCAGAATGAATGAAGTTTCATTAATAAATTATGACAAAATAGCTGATTTGCAAGATCAAGATACAGAATTACAAAATTTGCGTACGAATTCTACATGTAATTTTAAACAATATCCATTACCTTCTGGAAAATCTTTGTGGTGCGATACTTCAACCAAAAATATTCGACCATATATTCCTCAATCTTTTCGTCAACAAATCTTCCAACATATTCATGGATTATCACATCCAGGAATAAAATCAACTGTTAAAATGATGACTTCAAAATTTATTTGGCCGAACATTAGAAAAGACGTTCAACTATGGACTCGAGCTTGTATTTCTTGCCAAAAATCTAAAATCAATAGGCATACAAAAACAAAGTTGGGTGAATACGAAATTCCATCAGAAAGATTTTCTGTAGTTCACATAGATCTGATTGGACCTCTTCCTCCCTCTAAAGGAAAAATTTATTGCTTAACTTGTATTGACAGATTTTCCAACTGGATGGAAGTAATTCCTTTAGACAATATTTCAGCTGATACAGTCGCAAGAAGTTTTTATAGCAACTGGATTGCTCGTTTTGGAACACCATCTCGACTTATTACAGATCGAGGTACACAATTTAAATGTGAGACATTACAAGTTTTATCTAAAATATGTGGAATTAAACTTGCAACATACTACTGCGTACCATCCTTCCTGCAATGGTAAAGTAGAAAGATTGCACAGAACTCTTAAGGCAGCATTAAAAGCTCATAACAACCTCTCATGGGTAGACACATTACCAACAGTACTTCTAGGATTACGAACCGCTATTCAAGAAGATTCGAAATTCACAATAGCTCAAATGGTCTACGGTCAAAGCCTACGACTTCCTGGAGAATTCTTTTGCGAACCAAGTACTGACATAACATCGGAAACCTTTGCAAAAGATTTACAGAAATTTATGGAAGTAATAAGACCAAGAATAGCAAGAACCCAATGTGTACAAACCAATTTTTGTTCATAAAGATCTAAAAACTTGCTCTCACATTTTTATACGCATTGATAGGGTTAAAAAGCCCCTAGAACCACCTTATGAAGGACCGTTTCCTGTAATTGCTCGAAATGAAAAATATTTCACGATTGAAGTAAAAGGCAAAAATGTCAATGTGTCATTAGATCGATTAAAACCTGCTTACTTATTACCAGTCAATGAAAATAACTATTCAACACATCCAACGGAGAATGTTCAACAATTTGCAGAGACTCCTCCAGTGACATCGCAGACACAAAATTTGCAAAAAGAAGCTTCATCGCCTAAGCATTTACGGTTCAACCTTTCTCGTTCAGGTAGAGAAATAAAACCGCCTTCTCGTTATAAAGACTATATTTAGAACTATACTTGCGGAACTATATTTTGTAAATTTTAGTTTGTACAAATATAGTAGTATTTAATTTACATTTATTAATTTTATTTGTCTTTTAATGTATTTAATTAGTATCGTAACTTTGTTACTGGGGAGGGAATGATGTAGTAGCACAGACTCAATGATTTGTTTTTCGTTTAAAAATCGTTTGCAGTTTGTAACAAGTTTATCGTTTGCAAGTTTTGGTTTTGCTGTAAAGTTTTTATAAAAAATTATGATGGAATAAAAAGTTGTTGTTCTAAGTAGACTGGAAAATGTTTCGTTTCTTTTAATTGAATTATTATGCCTGATTAATGAATAAGAATATAAATATAGCTCAAACTAAGCTTAAAATTAATTTAATATCGTACCAGTACGCGATAAGCTTAACTGAGCATGAGCTGAGATGTGACCGTCTGCGTTAAATTCTTCTATGATTACTTGGATTATGGCAACCCTGTACATTTGAGATCATTCATATCTGTTACTAACATTTCATGCCGCTAAACAAATTGTG
>JAGEOH010000854.1:10000-17500 GCA_032207245.1 Pardosa pseudoannulata | reverse complement strand
TATATTATTCACAGATCCTTAACTGAATATTATATTCTTCAGTACATCTGGCGTGTCTACTAAGATAAAAATAAGAAAATAAATACAAGGGTTATCATTAATAGTGGAAATTTATTTACATGGAATACAAAAGTGATTCATGTCATTTTTTTACAGCTTCAATATAGTAGCCGGCATTGTGTTTTTTCCAAAGATGGAAGTGGCACATTAGCAATGTTCTGTTTTAGTTCGAATGGTCTATGCTCAAGGAATCTCGAACATTCTAAACGCCACGAAGTGGTTTCTTCATCTTTACGAATTAAGTCACAATTAGATTAGTATGTTGGATGGTAAATCACTAGACATAAATAGAAAAAATAAGTAAATGCGCTGTACGTGGCCGAGCATTGTCATGCAGAATGATAGAGTGGTTCTGCAAAGTGCAGAATTTTTCTCATGATCAGGTGATCCTTCAGAATGTGCAGCACAGTCGTATAAATCCTGTCTTCGGGCCAGCTCACGAATCGATTGATCGTAAATTGTCATTATTTAATGCATATTTGCATAGCTGACACTAAAACCTGGTCGATGCATTTCTATAATTTATCGTATTCCTTGATTTTACTATCTTGCTACAGTTCTGTAAAGCAATGCAGATTAAGTTGTAGTTGATGACGTTGTCGCGATGTACGACTCAATTGAATTTTTATTCATTGCATGTTCTTGTTTAAAAAATCCTAACAAATTATTTAGACCGCAAGTAATAAAATATTTAATCACTCCGTATTTGTATGACGTAGAAAGCAAAAATCTTTTTGCTGTAGTTAAGGTACGTATGTAGCTCAAGTGTCGTATACGCGACATTCTGTGGTTTTGTTGCTTATTTTTACATCAGTGTTATATTAAAGTTCAACTCTCGTATATGACTTAAAAAAAAATTGAAATAATTATCATGTTCGTCTTTATACTTGATACTATGTAATGTCATATCCGCCATCGGTGTTAAAGACAAGTCTTGAAAACGCCAATTATAGGGCATTGTAAAACGTGAAACATTGTAAAAGACCAAAGAATGGGAAAACATCTTAGCGTTCCATTTGATAGTTTGACACCAGAATTTTCGATTGTATAAACCTTTTGTAAAATCACTAAGGAATGAAAATCATTTTAGATAGCCAGGCAATATCGGTAACCCAAGAAATAATGTAAAAATGATATTTAATGTTTTCTGGTTGGCAAAGAAGAACACAGTCATCTTGTTACATTGACTGTAAAGTCTGTTGGGAGAGATATCTTCCGAATATTGCGGATGGATAATTCTATTTCTTTTTGTACAAAAGTAGCATCCTCAACGTGATCTTAATTATGGTTTTGCAAATAAATACATTTTTAATTACTTAACACTGTTTGTTACTTATAATTTTACTTAACGTAAATTTATAGTTTGTTCTTCTGTAAAGTACATGCATTATTTTCATGAGAAAATAAAAGTGAAATTTTATTGTACAATGTTTCTTTTATTAAAAAAATTCCGTTGATTCTAGACGAATAAATAAGTCTATTAAGTATAATATAATAAATTCAATTCATTTTAAATTAAAATAGCTCACAATATAAAAAAAGAATAATTTATACTTAAACAAAAGCTTGACAGGCTTGTTTATTGCGATTCTCCTGCATCATATACATATACTATAAAAACTGAAACACACACACACACACATTATATTTATATATATTATTTATATATATATATATATATACAGTGTAACGTATCCGGTCCCTGTTTCAGGAGACACAAGGAAGAATCCGATGTACTAGACTAATTGGTTTATTTACACATCAGCTATATACATTATTTCACAAGTATAAAATAAAACAATCTGATCACAGGAAGTGATGAGTACAGGCCTGAGTAGAGACGGGTACCTAAACTAATTCAGACTCTGCCGAAATATGGTAGCATAGACGGAAGACACAATTCGTAGCTTTCTCACTATATCACTGTAACACACTAAACTCTGACAGTTTGAAGAACACAACAATCCTGAAGAGGATTATAATAGCATACACAGCACAGGGTATCACTTCAATCTCACAAGAACAACTTACACAATATAGCAAATTATAACTCTCCAAGAACCAAGGCGACAGTTAGCATGCCTACTCAAGAAAAGATCCCAAGGTGGGATTATCGCAAATAAAACTCTCCGGTAGAGAGACAGGTCAAGGCGACCAACGAGTTAGCCGATGCGGGCTACTCAAGAAAAGATCCCAAGGTGGGATTATCGCAAATAAAACTCTCCGGTAGAGAGACAGGTCAAGGCGACCTACGAATTAGCTGATTGCTTGCTAACTAACTTCTTTCCAAAAAAATATCTTCTTCGTCTCTTTCTAGGGGAGGGGCCTCCAAGAGACGGGCCTCACCCACAATTTTATTATTGGGTCACCTAGCGATGACCTCATCTTCGACCAACTGCATTGGTCCGGGTTAAACCATTATCGGCCGTAAAGCTAAGATTGCATTAGCGGCAACATCTGAGAAGCGGCAAACCCTTTGTCGTTCCGCGATCATCTTTTTAGCTGACAGAAAAGGTACCGTCCAGTCTGGCGTATTGTTCCTTCACTATAGTGCGCGGCCGTGTAGACTTCATGGTGCCGTAGAAAACAATTCTTTTGTATTCACACAAGTCCACCTTTAAAAGCAAAGTTCTTTGACGATACACCGCTATATCACGCCGTTACAATATATGTTAATAAATTTATTTTTTATTTATATATATATAATAAAATATATATATATACATAATTTATATATATATATTTATATATATAATATATTATATATATATATATATATTAGAGAGAAAAAAGAGAGAAATTATAAAGTGAGCAAGAGAGAAAGAGAAAATTTCTTCTTCCTATTCTTTATTCCTATTTCTTATTACAAATAAAATAGATTTTCCTCCAGGTTTTCTAAATATTGTAAAACATTATTTTAAGCTTAATAGTAATGAATGTAAATCGATTCTTTAAAAATCCAATGTCTTCATAAATAATACAATGTTACGGTTATCTGTCATGTTGTGTTGTACTTCGTATGGATTTTTGTAGTTTTGCTTCTTGTCTATATTATCTATTTAGTCTTTTATTTTGACTTCTTTCAGGTCGTATGATTTTGTGACTTCCATGAATGTTGTTGTAACACAAAACAAGTTTAAATGGAGTGTGAGGTCACAAGTACTCATGGTCAATGGTAACATCATTCCCATTTACATTTTTAATTTTTTACCTGGTATTGTATTCCGTTAACATATGTTTGTTTATTTTTTATTCTCATATCTTTATATATAATATATATATATATATATATATTATATATATATATATATTATATATATATATATAACTAATCTGATTTGTTTAGCATAAAAGTTTTTCTAGATCTTTAGGTTTAATGTTATAAAAATTTATTTAATTTGGACATTTAAAGAAATATATTTTTTTTTATAAGAGTGAAGTTTACTACAGTTTCTACAGAGGTTCTGATGAATGGTATATTAAAATTAAAACGACAATTTATGTCTGGGTCTGAAACACATTAATACTTAATAATCCCCCTTCTTAATTATTTTTAACACATTGTATGCGGAACCGTACTAGTATTTTTCTGATGATTGATACTGGAGCGTGGGTCACGTACTAGTACGGGTTAGTGTAACAACATGGTTTCTGTGTGGGTACAAAAAACGGTATATACAAGAAAACAAAGACGAATATTCTTGTCGTTTATTATTTTATATTGTAAAAATGTTTAATATAAAATTATTCAAAAATTATAAACTATATATTTCTATTTGATTTTTCTATTTACGATACTATTATAAATTTATCCACTAAAAAAGTATTTTTTGTTTAAAATAATCAGATGGTTATTATTTATATTTCTTTTTATATACTTGATTATATATTGCAATATAAAATATGAAAAGTTGGTAAAAAATGAAATTTTTGATCTATTGAGATTGAACAGAATAACAACATTTACGAACAAAATGACCTCTCCCGGTACAATTCCGCTGTGAAATGTACCGCACACAGTGTGTTAATTATAACTAATATTATATTACATAAGATATGATATTTCAAATTGAAATAGGTGACGAGAATTAGAAATTTTTCACAGAGAAATGTTAATGAAATATGAATATATTTTTTTTGAAGACGCTTAATGTTGTAACCAGTATAAAATTTGTATTTTTTTTGTAACATTTATAATCATTATAAAATTATAGGTAAACTTCATTATTCTTGTTCTTACTTATATTTTCCATTTAAATGTGATTAAATAATCAAGTTTTGCATTTAGACTTCTACAGTTTGACTTGTCTTTAAGTAAAAATAAAAACTACATTATTATGTGATTATAAAACACTCATAAATTCGAATTCTTAAAATATATGTTTCACAAAAAGATAAATATTACTTAACAGTAAAAGACTGAATTAAAAAAAATATACAGAACTGCAATATCTTCTATGCTATTCTTTTAATTTATCTAAGAAGTTTAATATTCGTCCATCCACTGTGCTTTGTAGCTTCGTTCAATATATCAATAATACAAAAAGACTTAACGAATTTAATTCAAGTAACGATTCGAAGGGTCCGTCTGTCTAAAGAAATAACACCTCAAATACGCTAAGATAAATAATATAATTTCGGAGTTTGACGACACTTAATGGCTTCTTTTGAATTCGAAATCCGTTTTTTTTAAAATTAAACTTTCGTATTCATGCAGAATATTTCCCGGGGTAATAATATACGAAGGTTGGTATGGTGCCAAAGGAAGAAAGTGTAATTTTAAATAGTATAATTCATGCAAATCAGCCGAGATAGCAAATCCTATAGCCTCGAGCTATTTGACTGCGTCTTGTCCTCGAGTTTTCGAATGGAATTGTTTCTGATTTTCTGCGCATGCTAATGAAGCAAAGGAGGATTAAAAGAATAGAGATTGTATCTAATAAATATTTATCGAGATGACAAATTATCATTTTGAATAGATATTTAAATACCTCGGTATTTAATCACGTAGAGTGATGGTCCGAAATTCTAGCTAGGTTATATTTACTGCATCAAAGTAAGTCGGGTAATTAGTATTTTTGAATAATGTATTGATGATTCAAATTTCGGCTTACGTGCCGGATTATAAATTCTCGGAGATAACGGAAATGAATAATATGAGCATATAAATTGCTCAGATGGGGAAATAATGGAACAGTATAAATAAGATTTATCTAACAGCTTTACGATAAAGTGCTAACAGGTAAATTTACGTTCTATTATTTGTTATTAAAATATGGAAATTCAAAATCACATAAACCGACTTGTTGCAATTCTATAGAGGAATTATTTAGGACACTAGAGAACATATAGATTAAAAAAGGACATAAAAAGTGCAATGAGTGTACTACAGAAACGAATTAAAATTATTTTCAATTATTTTCAAAGTATGTGGTTGATTGTAAACTTAATTTTAAGAGTTATCAAGTTGACTGACATGAATTTCATATATGGCTTTTAATTCGAGTAATAAAAAATAACTCATAATAACTTTTCATATCCCCTATGTAATAATAGCCTAAGTTATCTGTCCGTCGTCCTCGAATTTATGAAGCGGTTGGGTCTGGAATGGATAGATACATCCATATTGGATTATTGATGAGTTAGGGTTAGCAACGTTCGAAATACACCCCTTCCCAAATTTTCTAGCATTTAATGCTATTATATAAAGTTCTAATTTCCCCGGTTAAGAGCAGGCGATTCAATAATATCAATTTTTCACGTAATAAATAGGTAAAAATACCATTTTTTCTAGCATTATGACGTCATTATTTTAAACATCTCATTGAATCATTTCTTATTTTAAATTATTTAAATATCTTCTGCATTATTTTCATACGTTTTGACGCAGATCTTAGATATTACTAATATTATTTTTTTTATGTTTGGCTTAAATAATAGATTAGGTATACATGTGATCATTTTAAATTGAACATAGATTATTTTAGAATCAATGAAAATTTTATCGCAGGTATTAACAACACATTCTATCTACTTCCAGGATGTAGTGGAAATGGTAGTTGCATTCTTTTACTTCCATTAATAACTGTGGGAAAAAAAATTGGAAAGAACTTAACGATCATTTCGACGTAGCTAAGAAATCTTTGAATTATCTTTCTAAATGAATTCAACGCGATTTTAAACTGCATTTACAGTATCGGGAGACTTAAGTGGAGTTTGAAGATAAACAAATATTCAGCATGTACCAGATAATTTTCAGTGTAAAAAAACCATTTTTTTTATCCATATATACTTTACAATTCTGGAAAATTAAAAATGTTACTAATACTCGTCATATGACTATATGCTAGTTGTTTTATTTCACATCTGTACATCTAGGATAATAATTAAGATTGATGATTTCACGTATCAGTTGTCACATTTGATAGATTTCTAGTATTTATCGAAGAATTTGTTTTTTAATTTTTATTCAGATTATAGACTTTGGCACTATAAAACCAAATAGATTCGAAGAGATAAAGATCAGTAATAAAAAAATTAATTGAAATTTGTTTAAAATATGTTAAATGTCACCGTTTCTCCAGATCAAAATTGTTAAAAAGCATATGACTGAATGTCCCTGCTTTGAAAAATACTTTTTTGTGTTATAAGCAAAGTTACCGACTGTAGATGCTTCACAATACATGGAAAAATATTCGTTTGGATCGCTATTTATAAGTAATTTTTAATAATATATTTTTTTAGAGATAAAAAATATTTAATGGCGTTAGATTTTTATTCTAAACACAAATTTGTATTATATATAGTATATATATATATTTATTTATATATATATATATATTTTAATATAAATATATATATATATAAATATTTATATACATATATATATAATATATATATATTATATATATAAATGCATATATATATATATATTTTATATAATAATTAATATAATATATATTAATATATATATAAAAAAAATATATTTATAAGAAATATATAATATATTTAATATATAATAATGATACATATTTTATAATTATACATATATATATATATATTTTATATATATATATATATATATATATATTATATATAATATGTATATATATATATTTTGTGTTTGTATATAATATACAGCATGTTTAAGTGTATGTTATGTTCCATATATTATATTATATATATATATACATGATACATAAATATATACATACACATATAATTTATTACATATATATATACAAGTATAAAATACATATACATTTATAACATTTGAGATGTATATCTATCTATTATCTATCTAATTCTTTTTTTGTCTCTTTTTTTTTATATATATATATTATATATAAATATATATATATATATATATATATATAAATATATATATATGCGTAACTGTTCACTGTTCTAAAACTAGAAATTATTATTTTTAGGCAACTG